>JANHGB010045084.1:0-49844 GCA_026283785.1 Coracopsis vasa | reverse complement strand
GAATAGTGGACTTAGTGTCTGAATGGAGGACTTTGTTTCTGAATGGAAAACTTAGTGTCTATTTGCAGAATTTAGTGCCTTCCTATGGGATGCAATATGCTATATCCCATGCAGTTTTAATCTAAAAAGGGTTCTATCACCAGAAAGGTATCTTTTCTGAACACTGATGAAAACAATGTTATCTAAAGAAGAGACCAGAAATGAATGTCAACATGGAACAGGAATTCCAGACATAAGTGACACAAAAAAGTGGATATCCCTCCCTTTTTTTTTTTTGTAATTGGCTTGTGATTCCCAAATGGGGATCCTTTGAGAGCAGGTATTTGGATCAGTTTGTATAATTGGGAAGTGAGCGTGGGGACAGATTATGAAAGGATGGTCAAATAATTTGTGCTCTGCTGAGTTTACACAGTGGAATGAGTCTGAACTAAAGACAGACTTGAGAATTAACACAAATCCCAAAGCTCCATGTATACTGACATAATTAGTGTCAGCTCAGCAAGGCAGTACCAGCCTTTTTAGTCTTTCTGAAATACTTGCTGGCAGGTGACTAGACAGTGACTAGCTTGCTTGTCACTCTTGATGATGTTTTCCTACATTAGAATAAATCATCAACATGACTCTGAGTTTGGTATGTAGAATTTCAAAAGCGTCTTGCAACAACAATTTTTTCTTTGAAACAACAGCTCTTTTTTATCTTCATTTGTTGACAATGCATTCTCATGACCTTAATTTCTCTGGTGCTGTTTAAATACGCTGTACATGCTTTCTGCTGTTTAAAAGCTGTGAGACAAATGCAGTAACAAAGTCTGGTGAGTATAAATGCCAGCACTATTCAGATCTCTGACTGAAACATCCGAGAACATCTCTGGAATAACAGCAACAACTGATCGTGAGCCCCAGAAAACACTCCTGTACTTCTGACTTTGCAAGTATCTCAACTTCAACTCAAAAGCAGAATGCGACATCAAATTAAATTAATTACAAAATACAGCTTCCAATTCTGTTTTTGCTGAATAACAGCTTTCACTGAGAGAACAACTGCTCCTTCTTTTCATGGCCTTACTGGCCATATGCTTTCCAGAATCTCAGACAGACATTTTCAAAAGATTCAACATTCCTCTACCTTTTGTATTGTCATCAGAACACAATCTGTCCAAAGTTCTTCTCACAATCAAATCAAGCACCTCTGGTGCTACTGCTTTAGGGTGGTTTCGATCCAGTTGCTTTTCTGAGGTGCCACCACCTCTTACATATGGTCAAAGGATGATGGACATTTGCAGAAAAAGAGAACCCAGTCTACGAATCACATGCCCAGTGTGTTAAATTACAGTCCCTTATTAATAATGGAGATAATAAATAAATTAAATCCACTCTCCATTCTGAAAATTACACGGTGACATTTGTAATTCATTACAGAAGGATCAAACACCAAACATGGAACATGTGAGCATGGTCTTTGGCAATTCACAGACAATTAAATGAGGATATAAAATATCAGGTAATTTAGTAATTATGCCTGTCTATTACTTTAGGACATTGACAAGCCAGAAAAGAAAACAAGAACAGATGAAAACCTTCAAGTTCAAGGACAAAAAGTGATTACAAAGCATGTGATGAATTAAAACAACAGGAGAAAACACCATGCTGGGATGTAAATTTGTTATGAAAATTTGGATTCAGTATAATCTGATGCCTTAGCATTCATATTAGGGCAGAATTTTTTATGGCTTAACATGCTAGCTGTATTATTTAAAGCCTACATTCTAGAAACTTTGAGTTGTCCAGTGCTCCCCCCAATGGGCTTGTAAGCCCGTAACTGCGATGTATGTCTGCACAATGCCAATATGGGCAAATTATAATGCAGCCATTGGATCTTCTGCTAACAAAATGCTCCTTTGTCTGAAAAGCTCAACTACAATATTTGTACAATATTGGGCAGTTGTAGGACAGGGGAAGTCTCTCAGAAACCATCCTCCCCAAGTTTGATCAAGACTAATGAGCTGAGGATGAACAGCAGTACAGCGGGGTAGAATCTATCCTACAACTGCCTTGCCACTCTTTTGGGTTTTCTGGGACTATCAGAGTCAATTAAAACCCATACTAAAGTCAACCAGAAACCTTTCACTGAGATGAAAGGTCAAGCTTTCAGATAGCAATGTGAGGTTGAAAGTGGCATAGTCTCATCTGTAAGGGTTATGCAAAGATCCTTCTTTTTAAAGGTTGCTTCACAGAAGATGCAGGGCTTTCTCAAAGTCCATGTCAGTAACTTCAATAGCATCTTACAGGAGTAATTTCCAGTTCCTTTTCAGTCCAGCATTGCATTTAATGACTGTGGATACAGCCTGCTGCATTTGGAAGGGGGTATGTAGCTAAATCCTTAGGGACTGTCAGACTTTAAAGCCAAACAGATTTAGGAAATCTTACTCCAAACTGGTGAGGTTGTATGGCTCTCCAACTAACTATGCCATGACACTGAGATCTCAGAAAGATTCCTTGTCTGCATTTAGCACTGACAATAAAAGACAAGTCAGAATAACCCTTCAGCTAGCCAGCGTTAGTCCATGGCTTATCAGCCTTTCATTTGTTGAGAGACTTGAACCAAACTCAAGCCTTACTCACAGAAGAGGTCAAAAAATAATTCACCGAAAGAACAGGACACTCGGCACTCCTATAGCCCCTCCAGCCCTATCCTGCTCATGCAAGTCACTGAATTTTCACTAGTCCACAAATAAAACCAGTGAGTGTGAAGAAATACCAGCTTTCACCTTCCGCTACACTTAGCAGTAGCCAGTCTCGCCAGCTGGCACGTCTCCCTTCCCAGCCAACCTGCCTTTGATATCCGTCAGCCTCTGGCTACAGAGACATCTGGAAGTTATTATCCAGCAGAGCGTATCACAAACCCATTTACATAATATAATATCATACTTTGTGTTCCTGCTTAGCTGAACATTTTGGATCACTCTAATGTTTGGGTAAATAAACCACCATTCTCTGCATATAAATAACAGTGCATCTTAGGGTATGTTTGTTGGAGATTATTAATTTTATAGGGCTCAACCTGCAAAACAAAATGGTCTAGATTTAGCACTAAAATATATTATTCTTGCACTTGGCGTAAAAAGTAACTGCAATCTGAGGAGAGGTAATAAGGTTTTTATTTCCAAAGTATCAAAATTATTTACGATTTAACCCATGTCTTATTTATAAGCCCATTTTATTATTTTCATAGTCTCTTTAATACCTCCCACTAGACATTTTTCAGAAAAGAAATAATACTTGGCTTGCTTTGTTTCTAGTGTCACACCTAAGGTTTAACCGAGCCAACTTGTTTTTAATATATTTTCATCAATAAAAGGGGATACAAAGCCACCTTTAGCCTATTGCTCAAACAATTTTCCCTTCATCTCCTATATCAATACCCATTTTGAAAACTGGTACCATTTTCTACAAAGCAAAAAAAAAAAATCTATTTAAAAATATTTAATCTGAAACATTTTTGCTTGTTTCCATGGCAGCTGTGGAAAAGACAGGAGAAAATGGTATTTACCAAACAGAAAATAAGACAATGAAAATATAGCTTAGTTCTTTAACAAAAGGAACATGAGAACGCTGCAAAATAAACATTTGCATGAATTCTGTTCTAAGGAGACAACGTTTTGCTGACATCAGGGATGGCAGTGGAGGACGAATGAGCCCTTTTTTCCCAAAATGCACTATTTCCCCAGTTTTTGATCTTTTAGCAGAGAGAGATATTTCATTTTGTGTTCTCGCACAGTATAATGAAAGGGTTGGAGAACAAACAGCAAATGTATTTATGTTAGGGTAATTGATTCTTTTTTATTTAGGTCATTGCTGAATTTGACAACATTGTAGACAGGAAGAAAGTAGTTTTAAGATCAGACTTTTTGTTTTAGACTTTCATTTATTACAGCCATTCTATGTGAAGGTATTCTTTAGGATTTGCACAGGTAAGGAATCCATAATCTGTTTTTCTCCTTATCCACCTTCTAGAAATCTGTTATGACTAGCTGTATTAGCTCTATTTACTAATAGTTGTAAGCTGTGGTAAATTTAATCAAAGATAGCTTCATGTCACGTCCCATTACCATCATGGCATAAATTGCTGTTCATGAGTGATTTGTGTCAAAGTGCTCTGAAAACTAGTGTTTTAGCAGCAAGATGTTCCAATGCGCACAGTTCTTCAGCAGGGGCATTAAATTAATGTGTTTGCAGAGAAGCCACTAATTGACAATGAGACGTGATTCTGGCAGTTGATTTCCACTTTAAAGATAATGAACAGTGTTCAGATACAGAGAAGAGCCCCCTCTGCTTCTAAAACTATACTAATAATTTCTGGTATAAACAGGAATAGAGGGAACCAATCCTGACAGGATATTTCAAGTGCCAAAACAAGCTGTTTGATCATCACGACTTACAAAAGCAAACAGTGGAATCTCAGTGTTTGTGACCTTTATCAAATCTAGCTATGTACAGCCAGGAATGGTATGTTTGGTTAGGAACTCATTAAACAAAATTACCTCTCCATTTATAGAAACCATACAAGTACAGTATAAAACATTTTAATTAAATCAGCTAGTTAAGCAAAAATTCATTACTGTTTTTTTATCAGCTAGCAGTGGGGCTGCATAGAGCAGTTCACATTAGAGTCAATTAGTAAGAAAAATTGTCAGATTTGGCAAGTGCATGAGCTTCCAGAACACATTAGCTGACGGGGAAGAAAAAGTTTGCCTAAAATCTAACACTCTTACTGCCCCCAGAGGAGGAGAATGAGCCACGTAAAATGCACACACATGCATCAGCCATGCCAAAGGCCTCTTGCTCCCAAGGAGTCTGTGTCAAAGCTGAGCAACTGCCTTTATGCGCTCTCTTCCTCAAGAGCTGAAAAATGAGGCATGCATGCAAATCTGAGGTTGCTGGGTACCTGGCTGGCTTTGCAGGCTTTGGACAATTTTATCCGATACAACTAATACAATGTGATCAGTGTGACTGAGGAATAAAAACGTTCCTTTGCACTATAACGATGCAAAGCAAGGAAAAAGCTGAAGAAGAAAACCAGGTAAAACCAGAGGATTTTTAAATAGGGAGAACACAACACTCTGGCTTGTAGCTCAGGCAGAAGAACATCCTTTCTTCACAAAAGATCCCACAAGACCCTTAGTGGGCAACCATAACTAAAGACTGGACTCCAGATTAAAGAGACTTCCGCTAAGGTTGACATAGAAAACTATCATTAAAAAAATCCCAAATATAATTTATTCACTTTGATCAAAAAAACTAACAAGGTTCATGGCCCAAATAAGGACCTCGTAGCCACATACTGCAGGTTGCTCCTTGAGCCAGAACATGGCTTTTCAGGTGGCTGCTGACCATGCGACCCACTAGGACAGAAGAAACTGATTTCCCAGTACAATTTAACTGAAATTCAGAAATCACCTGAACTCACTCACACCTTCTTTTTGCCTAAACGTTCGGTAAATTATCACTGTTTTAAGTTGAAATCTGGTAAGGGATCAGCACACCTCAATATGCTTTGCTTTAGTACTAGCAGAACAGCACGCTCACATTCATTACTGAGCAGACATGAAATGTGAAAGGTGTCACTAAGGCAAGGGAAGTTTTGGCTGGTGTAGAGAGGCAGAGCTGTGTTGAAACTCATTCTGCGGTATGCACACCGCAGCGATGACTAAGGTCTCTCCTGGACCACACACTGCTTTCAAGATTTCAAATGATGTCTCCCCCTTCCTTTCTGTGGAAGAATCACATATCAAAGCGGGTACATAAGAAATCCATTGGCCTTTGGTGGAATCTTTTATGGTTCCCACAGGTTTCAAGCACCTGTTACACCCTTCTTGTCATTGTCAGGCTCTGATTATCACAAGAGCCTTCAATGAACAGGAGAAGATGACATCATCCGCAAAGCACGGCTCTTGATGCACTTTCTCATTTTAAGGCTTGAACATCTTATCCCAACATGAAAAGTTCTGATGAGGTTGTTTGCTTGTATAGCTTCCAACATCAACTTGACCTTTTCACATTCCTTTTGTAAGATCTAATCTCACAGTGCTTCTTAGGTAGGATTGTTTAAGAAACATCTAAATTACTGTTGTACTCTACCTTCTAGTGTTTACAAGAAGACACTTCTATCGTCAAGTTAATGACATTCTCATAATTGGAAGAAGAAACACAATGGCTTCAGAACTACAAGTACTTCTCGAGAGCATGGCTATTAAATTACAGAATACTACATAGTTATTACCTTTTCCAATATCTACAGGACAGCAATAAATGTAATAGATCTTGTCATACACTATACAGTAAACCTCGCTACCCCAGTTTGATATTACTTCTCTCATTCTGCATGTACCTTGTTGAGAAAAATGAGTGCAGTATCTGGGCTAGCAAGCTGAGTTCTTCCTCCTAGAATAAAACTTCTAACAAGCAACGTGAAAAATTGTTCCAAAACACATTTCTTCTGCTTCTAGAACTCTGCCTACTACAACTGTTCTTCATCACAGAAAGGAGCAGGAGCAAATCCACCCCTTAACAAGCCTGTGAAAAATTCTAATCTCGTTTTATTTTTCTAAAGCCATGAGGTTCAGAAGATAGATGAATTAAAATAATCATAATGAATCAAATGTAAAAATATTCCCTCTCTTCATAATGTTTGCAATGAAAAAGATCATAAGAGATTTAAGATATCACAAGCACCACTGCTACTTTAGCACAAAGCAAAGTAATTCATTCTAGTACTTCTCTCTCCAGTGCTTGTGTGTGAGTTTGACCTTTCAAGTTATCCTTTGGTTATTTCAAGAGGCTCTTGAGAAAAGGCTGTTCTTTTAATTCCCCAGTTCTAGAGTGCACCTAAGCAAACGTTTAAACCTGAACATGTGAACACATTCAATTTATCTCTATTTGCATGATGACATTTAAGCGTGTGTTTAAGTGTGTCACTGGATGGAGACAGTGTTTGAAATACCTGATCTTCACTGGGGGCAATGACAGGCAGCTGAGGCCACCCGCCTCTGCCTGGCCCTCCTCACTCAAACCACGTCCAGCAAGCAAGCACCTGGCCTTCACAGGCTGGGAGGAACCAAAGCCCTTCTTCACCCTGAGCTTCTAACTACCAAGCTGTCTCAGCTCACTGGGCTACAGAAAAAGATAGGTGGACACTCACAGCCCCTAATAAAAAGGTTTATTTTAATGGATGTGCCTGCATGAAGCAATTTTTGTCTTCACTCAAACTCATGTTTAGACACAACTGTCAGTGGATAACCACAGCAGTGAAGGCTTCTCTAGGAAATTCAGTCCGAAATATTTTTTGGAAGTGGCAGTCAGACTTCAGCAGTTAACAACAAAGAACGTGAAACCAGAGGTCAAAGGCTTTGATCTCGCAAGGGCAAGGCACACATCACAGGCAGGCAGTACGCAGCAGTCCAAGGGTTTTGTTTTATCAGAAAAAAAGCTTATTTCCACATAGGCAGTTCAATCCTCAGGACTTTCTTTCGTGTGAAGGAAGACAGATCCGGAGTGAATTTCACTTACAGATGATCTTTCTAGTACGGCTTTGAGCCTGACCCTTGGTAAGATGCTGACTATTAAAGAACTAAATGCAGCAAGTGCAGTGCTTGGAAACTTCCTGTAGTGGGCTGATTTTCCAAGGCAATGAGCATCTGTATGTCAGATCTTATCTTGGCTTCACTGCAAGGCAATGTGATTCAACACACCTGAAAATCAGGCCAAGTATTTCATGTGTTTTCACAAACATCACTTTCATCTCATGCGATGATTAAATGCTAGATGTTCAAATTCACTTAAGCGTGAGGTCAGACAAGTTCACCTGAAACATCTTCATTAGACTCCCACAATTAACATCAGCAGTCTCACTGGTAATTATATGATATTAATTTATTAGTCATCAGCTTTCTCATCTTTTCCACTGATCTGATTTGTTAAACCCCCAAACAATGTCTCACAAGCTACCTAAAGGAAACAGAAAGCTCTGTATCTACTCTCACTGACTGGGATCAGTCCAGGCTTTGTTTCACTGATGAGGATACAGAAACAAAACTGATGCTGGCTCCTGTTTTACTGGACTTAGCTACTGTCTTGGATCCCCCTCCCAGAGGCAGTCAAACAGGACAGCCCCACAATAATGACCCAGTACTTATGTGTATAAATATGGGCAAAAAAAGGCAGGATGACAAATACAGTCTCAATTCTTCAGCTCCTCTCCAGGGATAACACAGTTCGATGGGGTGAACTTCATCCCCTTGATGACATACATAATATCTCATCCCAGTGCCAGGGAAGGAAGGAACGGGAACAAATGCAGCAGCTCTTTTTCCTATTTCTTCCAGGTGCACCCACTTGAGAGCATCAGGAGGACCAGGAGCCCCAGAAGCACAGCTCTCACTTCAGCTGTCATTTTCTTCCATGAATGGAAGGCTACATCTTCATTGCTCCCAGGCCTTGTGTGGAGAGAGCATCCTGGCTAGCACAATAACCAAGGTCATAAACAAGATGAGTGCTGAATAAGCCTTTCCTTGCCCAGAGACCTTTGTATTTGTGATCAGCAATAAAAGGCTGTACTGGAATTTAAAATCTCAGCCAGGTAAAATGTCAGAGATGATTATGTAAAGGCTTTAAATAAAAAAAACACCTCTGCCTGTAAGAATGAGCTTTTTCACATTGTTATTGTATGGCTGTGGACTCATACCTGGGTTATGAAAGAAGCCCAAAATAAAATGAGATGTAATAAAACACAAGCTGAGCTTAAGCAAGGATTGATTTCTGACAGTAGTTCCAAGTGTTTTAAACAGTAACTGCATACCCACATATTTGCAAGATGTTAACTGCACAATTTCCAGTGAGTTAACATTGCGAGAATTTACATACTTCCATGCTTAGGATTTCAGAAACTAAGACAATGAGAAACTTCAGTTGACATAAACATGATTCAAAGAAAACAATGTGGTTTCTTCTAAAATAAGTCACTGGCAGCAGATGACTGACATCCTACATGTGCTGAATATACCCTGTATCTCCAAGCTCTTTTGCTGTGAATTCCTTTCTATGCTGTACTTCTATGATCCTGGTTTTAACTCGCAAGACGGGAACTACAGAAAATAGATAAATAAATAAGAAAACTTGTCAGATATGCCCTAACCCGCTTAGATACATACAAGCACTGAAAAATAAAGAAAAGATCAATACGAAAGAGTGGGCCAGAACTTCAGATGGGAAGAACCAACACAGGGAGCGGAGGACATTTGTTAGTGAGGAGTGATGTGGAGGAGCTCAGACTATAGCACAAATGGATATATACCTATCCATGTACTTAGGAAGACTTGAGTTTCTGCAACTAAGAGGCAGAGGACATTCTGAAGACCGAAATCTTCATCAGTGTAACTGTTCACAAACATAATCTTCATTTTTAGACTTTTGGTTGAATCATTATCCAGTTGTTCAAAATAACAGCATGCACTCTTCGAAAAGAAGACACTGCACTGCTAATTCCAGATAAGTAAAGCCTGGCTTTACTTTGTTTTCTTCTGGAACATTATCCCACTCAAGATTATCTTTCATAAATGCTGACACAAGCTACAGGGACTTTATGTTATTACATAAAAAAAACCTTTTTTTCTTTTTTTTCTCTTCTTCTTTCCAAATTATACCCACAGGTCCAACTGATACTTTCAACTGCAACAACAGGCAGCCAGACAAGAACAGTACAAGAAACTTTATCTTCAGTATTTATTGTTATGCTAGAATATCACTCAGTTTCCTCTGGGGTAATTCAGCACTCCTGTGGGAAATATGTGACCTCATTTGCATTTTCTAATTGAATTGCTATCAGGTTTCCTGCAAGACTGAACAAAAAAAGTTCCCAGAGTTACTAACATCACTTGTATTAACCAGAAAAAAAGTTTATGTTCAAGTGCTTGCTGGGGAGGAGGGAAAACTGTATGCTTCATGTATCATAAAATACAGCCAAAGAATATTTACCTTCTTTGCTATCATTTCCTCCTACTAGCATGAAACTTTAACATAGTAGTTAGACTGGTTTCATTACAGAGGTTACCACTGAAAATGTGCATGTTTGTCCAGGTTATACAGTCACCTAAAGCAATTAGCTCATTTATAAGGCCAACACTATGAAGGAAGGGAAGCTGTTGTCGTACTGGGTCACTCATCATCAAAATGCCAGCTTGTGTGAGAGTAACAGCACAGTTGTGGGACCTCATGTGCAGGTATCGACACCAAACCCTCTGATTTTGCAATGACAGCAATGATGATTATCCCTACAGGAATCACCCTGAAAGCCACCCTGAAAAGCACGCTGGCCACCACCAAAGCTCTTCCAGCCCATTATGCACATTTCCAGTCTTATACAATGCGATGATAAAGGATCACAAATCCAGAGGCTCATGTATTGAGGGGTTTGTCCTCTGTGTCGTCCTGGGAAGTAGACCATTGCCTCCACTTTGCAGGCAGGCTACAGGAGACTGGGTTTGCTCCCCCCAGAACACACCAGGAATTTGCAGCAGAGCAGGGACCTCACTTCTGGTCCCCCAGGACCTCAGCCAGTATCCCAACAATGTTGACTTCTATAACACTTACTCTGTGTTAACCTCCATAATAAACCAGATGTCTAATAATTGCTATTCCAGGAGAGCTAACCATTTTCTCATGAAGCTTTAATCCATGGATAATAATGAACTAGATTCTGATTTATCCTTTTAGAGGGGATTCAGAGGGGTAGCACACAGTGGGGCTGCTCTAGCTGAGGGCCATCAGTCATGGAGAAGCCTACAGGAACACAGAGGATGGCGAGCAAGGCAGCGGACTTGTTTGTGCTGCTGGTGCCAGCAGACAGATATCAGCAGGTGCACTGAGGCAAATTTCATGCCAATTATTTTTAACGGCTGGGAACTGTTGAGCATTTTCACAAAACCAGTCACAAGCTTACAAAGTGAAATGGAAATGGAGATATGTGCCAAAATAGAGAGATGGGCTCTCTCCCTCTCCCACATCACCTCCGCCCTTCTCTCGCGTATTTGCCATCTACACATCCTGAATATAACACAACACTCTAAAATGTCTTTTAAAAACTACGTATTGAGTCATATTATACTATACAAAACCAAATGTGACATCCATTTCTAGTAAAAGCCATGACTATAGAAGGGTCATGGTCTGAAACATATTGAACTGGATATTGTTAGGTTTTGATGCTTTTTTTTTAGCATAAACATTATTATTTTTTAAAGTAATCTCATAACCATATTTATTTCTTTAATAAACAGAGGATTATTTTGCTTGTGGAAAGCAGAAGCATTTAAATAAAACACAAGTCAGATGCCTGCCATAGGGACCCAAAATGAAACTGCTTATGACCTTGTCATTAGTCTTGTTTTTCCATATTTTTCCAGCCTGAAACTATACACTAATAAGGCTTTTAGAAAACAGGGATATGAATTTTAAAAAGCTTAGTTCTTCCTATCTTCAACAGAAGAAGAGTTCAGCTTATATTAATGTTAGATCAATTTCCAACCAAATATTTCACTGAAACAGAATTGTGTGCTTATTCAGTTTTCTTTCTGCTACACTGAGGAGGAATTTAAAGCGGTAGATAAGAGATCTTACTTTGTTCCTGCAATATTTAATTACTTTTAGAAGAAAGCAGTATTTCTTTGGTAAGTAAATGGCAAATTCAGTTGACATAACATACAGGGCTTAATTATATCTTGCAAAACCCGGAGCCTTACTGAAGAGCAGCAGAAGTGTGCTTATATGACTCTAAGCCATTGAAAACCTCAGAGGTCAGCCCACTGGGATACTGGTAGATTTAAGTTTCTCTAAGTCTTTTCCTTCTTGTCTCACATGTGACAAAAGTCCTCCCGAATGGCATAGACACACATGGCCGCATTCTCAAAACACGGCACAGAAAGTCTCTCCCTCTTTTCCCGTCCTGTCCTGCCCTGCCCTCTCTGCCCAAGCACTGCAGAAAAGCAGAGAGGAGAATCGAGTCTTGCTATTTTGACACCCACTGTGGCTTAATCCCAACTACAGCCATGGCCAAGTGACCTTGCCTGTCCCTGAACTAGCCATGACTGTCAGCCAGGACACACACTTTCATTCTTGCTTTGCAGGTCTGCAAGATTCAGCAATAAATCAGGCTCTTCAAACCCAATTTCCTGCCAAATCCTGCTTAAATGTAACTGCCCAACCATCACAGAACTGGTCTTTTTTCTGAGAAAGCACCAGACAATGTAACTGCGTTTACTCAGTGTAGTACAGAATCTTCAGCCCAGACTAACACTGAAAAGGAAGGAGGAGAAAATGAAAAGGTGAACTGCTGCTGCCAAAGATGATATGGAAGAGGTGGGACAGAGATAGCTACTCAAGGAGCAGACCAGAAGAAATGTGTCTTCCTAGAGCACTCCCCAATTACAATGGCACATGCAGCCCACCACTGTACTTAACTGAAGCCATACTGCTCTCAGATTGCCAGGCAGGGGCAGATCTTTCCTGCTCTTCAGCTACATATATGAAACTAAGAATAAAAGAAAGCACCTGTAACCCTATGTCTGAAATACTGAAGTGCCTGGCTTTTCACTCATCAGCTGTGGGAAAGGGAAGATGCTGGCATTGAGTGGAGCGAATGTTTGGCACTGTAGTGCCATGTTCTGCTTCGCTGCCCGGCTGGCCCGTGCTCCATGTCGAGCATATGTCTCTTATCAGGCAGCAGCAACGCTCCCTGTCCTTGCTGCGCTGGAAGAGAACAACCCCAAGTCTCCCCTCTGGAAGCCCCCTCCGGAGCTGCAGGGCCATGCAGATGGCAAGCAGAGAGAAAGCAATGATGGCAAAAACCAGGGAGATGTTTAGGACGGCAGCAGGAGGCTGTGTGCGACTCCAGGTCTATGCTGTCACGAAAGAAATCTGAACTTAACCATCAAGAAGATGGCTGACTTTGACACTGGGGAGAGGGAGGCACCCTTCATTTGCAGGTTTTATTTCAAGTCAAAAGAATGAGATGCAAACACAAGGTATATAACCTGTAGTACATAACAGAGCCAAGCAGTCACTTAAAAATACTAAAGTATGAATTTAAAACCCACTTTTCTCACTGGTGACCTTAAATAATATCTGTGAGAGAGATCCAAGGGTCATTTGAAAGAAATTTGATGCTGTTCATGGTATCTTTGACCTGGATACTTCTTTGGGAAGCACACGCCAGGGAGCACAAACCAATGCCTCTGTAACTTCTAAAGGTTTGAGGAACACAGGCAAAGGAAGAGTGAAAGAAAGCTTTGAAAACTTCTTACCTTGTGTCCACTGTGCTGCGACTTCTCTGCCACCAGAAGCCTGACAATCGCATCCCATCTGCCCAGGGTCTGTGGATCCCATGCGGTCACCATCAGGATACGCTGCTTCAAGGGCATTTGCACCTGGTGGGCAGCATACATGGTCCCATCTGCCCTCACCTTGAAGTCCAGGCTGTTGGTTTCATACCGAACTCCCTTGTTACCGGCACAGTTATTAAATTTTACTAGAACAGAGAGTAAGAGATGGAAGAAACGTGTGAGATTGGTGTGATAAGGAAAGCAATCAAATACAAGTTTCAGACATTTAATTTTCACTGATGTCTTCTATATCTCTAATAACCATCAAGGAAATGATTTAACTGTTTCTTCGACCTTTCAGGAGCGCTCTTGTGCTTTATCTCCCTTCCCCGGGGAAGAAGTTGTAAGCCATTTTTAAAGTATTTGATACAGTTTCATTAGGTCTCAAACACAGCTGTTCCCCATTTCTACAAGTGGATTTCTCCCTTGCTGCCATTATCTTTTAAATTCGACTGGAGTCTATTACCCACACTGTGGGTATTTTTTTGCACGGAATGTTCTCCATTTCCCTAACCCTTCAATAACCTACTTACCAGATAGCCTATTTGCACATTCTTAACTGAAATTCAAAAGCCCATAACAATTCCATTATCAGAAATATAAAACCAAAAAGAAAATTAAATAAAGAAAAAAAAATTAAATTGTTTTGCAGAATGCATCTGCTGCTGGAACCGGACCCCCCCCGGCCACAGCTACAATCCCACCCTAGGCAACCCCCTCCACACGTTACAGCTACGGCAAAGAGGAACCATAAGACTTTGCTTCACAAACCACAACGTGTCATTTAAAAGCCTTCACTTGTCAGATCAAAGCTCCCCAGTTGCTGGTATTTTCGGTATTTTGGTATTTTTTGGTCAAATTCTTTCACAGCCTGGTTTGAAAACTGTTTTTATTGGCATTATGAAACATGTCACATACATTAGGCTGAAAAAAAGCTATTATATGACAAAATTGACAAATCTGATGGAAACGGAACCTGCAGCTAATCACACAGCAAACAAAACACTTTCTGCCATTGGAGTAATCCACAGGGTGGAACACACATGTGGTGAAGGAAAACATATTGTACCCGTAAAAACATCTCAAGTGAGTGAGAATGGATAGATAGCTTTCCAGCTTGGATTGCTACTGGGGCTCTCATGCTGTGGCTTCTGAGTGCTCAGCAGTGATGCCTCACAGCCTGCCCCAAGATAAGGGAAACCTGCTGGCCCAGGGCTGGTGCTTAATTTTTGCACAAGACAAACTAAGTCAGATGAATCCTACCTAGACTGGCTGCAGTGGGAGGAGAAGGGATACAGTGGCAATCCAGGAGAGTGTCGCTCCTCAGCCAGCTTAACCCCAACCGTCCCCCTTCTCCATACCACAGCTGACTGCTTCTGCAGCGCTGCTTTGAGCCCAATTAGGGAATAATCTGGATTTGAGTAAAAATACCCAAGGGATGGCACAGGCAAAAGGAAAAAGCAGCCAGGAAACTGCTCAACCAGTCCTCCTGCTAAATGCTCCAGTGCCATCACAATACGGAGAAACGAGCACGCTGCAGTGGAGGAAGGGAAAATCCATCCCCTTCTTCACTAAACTGCACCTCTTGATAACTGTGATCATATCATAAGCATACATCTTACAAAGGCTTTCTATGCTACCTATTTATTTAGGGCTCAGGCCCTTCTCAAGGTGCCAGGTGCCAAGCAGCATGCGAGCCATCCCACCCAAATCTGACTGGTGCTGAGGACTACCAGCCAAGGCTCTGGCCTTGAGGTCAACCAGCACACAACAGCTCATCTCCTGACAGCCAAAATTTCTTCTTTCCCCAAATGAGCTTTCACTTGCCTGCTGGGGACAATGCATGGTCAACGCTAACTCCAAAACTCTGTGGTGCCACCATCAATCCAACCCCGTGGGAAATCCCAAGCCAGTTCTCAGACCCAAGCCAAGCCCTGCTTGCTTTAACATTGAGGACACAGTTTTTTAGGCTATTCTGAAAAATAAAGATTCATGAAAGCACTGAATGATGTTAAACACACACATGGTTTGGGTGGCACCTGCAAGAACCAACGCTGCACATCCAGAGAAACCAGGACAGCCTCAGAGACCCACAGGGCGGCTGGTGCTGCTAATGGAGAAATCCCACACCCCCAAGGATGAGCCTACTGCAAGATCTTCTCCATCTCTCAGGAACTTCTGCAAATCTCCCCTGCATTCACAGCTACAGTAAATGTGTGTGAGCACATCAAGTGCTTTGCTGCTAGTACATTATTTATTTTCAGCTCCACACCATAGAATCATAGAATGGTTTGGGTTAGAAAGGACCTTAAGATCATCCAGTTCCGACTCCCTGCCATGGGTAGGGACACCTCACCCTAGATCATGTCATCCAAGGCTCCGTTCAACTCAGCCTTGAACACTGCCAGGGATGTTAGAAAGAACATCATATGGTGTGTTATTGCACTCCTCTGCTGTGTAATGGCAATGTAAAAAGCAAGTTCCATTTATACCTCCGGAAGTACCCAGAGATCATATACAAAGAGATATCTGAAGAGAGAAAGGCGTGATAATGATTGCACATTAAAAACAATTCAGAGCTTACTTTGATTTTACCGAGATTAAAAGAAAGCCCTACAGTGTACTAGTAGTCTGAGAGGGGAAAAAAAAGAATAAATCCCTTCCTATACGTGTATGTAGTGATTTCAGTATTCAAAGTACTTAAACATCTGCTTAAGACACAGCACGTGGCTCCAATATGCTGCTCTGGTGTCATATGTCACTGTGTCGACTTTTATGCTCCATTATCTAAAAATGGCTACCTCTCAGACAAAGTCCCTCTGTGACTCGCTAATTACTTCCATTAGTTTAAAACAAACTTGACTGGAGACAGAGAAAATCCTGAGAGGAACTGTCTGAGTTTTTAAACAAGCACTGTCTCTGCTGCACACTGCTCTGCACAGGTAGCACAGGTGGAGGGATGCTCAGCAATGAATTAACACAGCCAGCTCCTCTTTGAAGAGTCGTTAGGAGCTGCAGGCACAAAAAAGCTTCAAGGACATAGGGAGTCCATAGCATCTCCTTCCTGAACAGCAGCAACAGGCCATGGCTCACCAGAGTGGCTTTGCAGAGAAGACCTTAACCACACAGGGGAAATGATCCAGAAACTCACCAGGGCTGAAGTTTAAGGATCACCACCCTCACGGCTGTCAGGTGGAGCTGGTGCTGTAGGCACTGTTTATACACAGCATAGAAAACACATCTGCAACACAGTATGGGTGAACTGTTCCCACTTTCATCACATGGCTGCAAGGACTCTCATTAGGAATCCGGTCGGTGCTCATCCTCCTTGCT
Organism: Coracopsis vasa; assembly: GCA_026283785.1. Classification (NCBI taxonomy): domain Eukaryota; kingdom Metazoa; phylum Chordata; class Aves; order Psittaciformes; family Psittacidae; genus Coracopsis; species Coracopsis vasa. Next base: position 33,081 of record JANHGB010045084.1, on the reverse strand, counting down.
GTGCTCCGAAATGAGTCCTTGGGATGTTGTGTAACTACTGAGATGCACTGCTGTATATATATGTCTATATGTACATACACACATCATATTTATGTACATAATAAATATATATATGTGATATTTCTCCAAATATATGAGTACAGGTTTTGGGGAAAAAAAATTGAGCTATTGTTCTATAATAAATAACATAGCTCAAGGAAAGGAGATCTCTGTACTTCCAAATTCCACCTCTTACCTCTACTCTTTGCTCTCATGGAAACAGAAATTAAAATTTCATTGAGTGGCAGAAAACTTTCTCTTTTCCTTTTTCTCCTTTGGAAAGCTCCAAGTCTACGTAATTTGCAGCTGATACAACTCCTGACTTTAAAATAATTTAATAAATAAGCAAACAAATATTGGCTCTGTTTACTAGACTCAGAACTCTCTGTGGACACAAATCCATCTTTCTTTGACCAGCCTGAAGTCTAAAGAACACTGCATGAATTTAACATTCAAAAGCTGCAGCATCAGTAATTAGGGTTTCAGACAAACAGCGGAGGCACACATCTATCATTTCTGCAGGATGGTAAAAACCCCACTTTTTTTTTAATATGTGCTGGAAAAATGTTCACTGATGCTTATCGAAAGCTTATGCTGAAAACAGCATCAAATGCCTGATGAAAAGAATACCAAGAAGGCACCCTCATTAGCGGGCTTTTAGGTTTAACCCTTTACCCTCATCATTTTTAATTGCTTCGCTATGAAAGCAGGAAGTAAGACAAAATGATATGTTGAAACAGGTATTGAGTGATGGGCGGAAAAGCTGCAGGAGTCTGCAGCAAACTGCTGGGCATCTGAGGGGAAAAATGGTATTTTTCTTCATTCTTTAAAAAAGACACAGGGTGGAAAAAAAATCCAGCGAGTTTTGCATTGTTCCCTTTTATTATTTAGCTTGTTAAGATGGCTGGACAGAGTCAAATGATCAAGCAAGGATCTTGAAAGATGTGCGAATACACTGAACTTCCTTGCCCCCCAAATGTCTGAGAAATATATTGAATTTAATAGGACTATAAATGGTATAAACCACAGAATTCGCTTTAAGCCTTACCCTTCTGGATTCTCCTTTAACTTCTCCTAGTCCATTAAAAAGTGCCCCCTCTGGCAAGCTGCACAGGGCCAGAAAAGCAGGAGGGATAATACTTATTTCTTAGGATATACCCCCTGGCGGGACATCATCCCTCAGTTCAGGATATGGGTCCCTTCAGGACTCAGTTTTTCACTGTGGTTTTGGGGATTATCTCTGCTAAGATGTTTCTTTCCCAATGAACTTCAAAGCAGCAAACATTCACCACTATTTACAGCGGGATCCTATCTGCTTTTCAAGTTGTGTCTCTTGAACAGCTGCCTTCACTCTGGCGCGGCTGTGATAAACCTAAGCTGCCAAATCCACCCCTCGCACCACTTCTGCGAACGCTGTTAGGATGAGGACAGCTTAACTGCAACCTCTGGAAATTTCAGATGTTTGGGTAACCTGCAGAGTCCTGAGCACGCATGGAAATGTCCCTTTTGTGTGACCTTTAGCAAATCACTTGTATTTCTGCCCTGGCACTTCTGCCCCAATGCTCCTTATGTCTGCACTCATCCATCTTCACTGGCTTCTGCAGGTGGGTGATAGTCCTGGCCAGCATTCCCCTGCATGCACCACATCGGAAACCAAAAAACCCAGCTCCTTAGTGGATAGGAACCCGTTGCCTAAGCACAGGCATGAAACCACTCGGTTAACCAAGGGAAGGTACATATACCCGGGCACCCTGTAACTGCATTGGATTGTCTCAAACCAATTCCTCCACTAAGTGGTAATGTGAACCAGGATGCGCTTGCCTCATTGGGAAGCTTCATTAAGTATGTAGGACAAAATTTTATACGGCCACATTATCGAGCATCTTTCTTTATGTTCATGCAATTCCTCTGTGATTCCATGAGAAAACAGTTTCACACTAGTGGGAATGACCTGCAGTCAGTGAATTCCCCACAGCCACACTGGAAATCCCCAGCAAAGCTGGGATCTGAATCCTGAAATGCAGCCTCCCCACTTCTTATTCAAACTGCCAGGTGATGCTGTCTCCATCACCCACATGCAAGTTAACAAGAAAAAAATATTAAATGGGGAAAATAGACTGTTACAGGCGCTTCAAAAAGCAAATAGAGGCAGATTCTTATTCCTACAAACTGCTGGTGCATTTCCAAATTAGCACTGGGTTAAAAAATTAAGGAATATCACACAACTTACTATTACAATCATTTTGTAAAATGGGAGTCCTATGAGCAAATGCAAACACATGGTGGAGTTCTGGGACTAAAATATCTTGTCTACAAAAGGCCAATGCTGAAAGATTATTTTTCTCTTGTGCTAAAAGGATGAATGTATCCAGCTACTATAGGCTCCTGACCAGTCTGAAAGAATCCAGAAATGTTGCTGTTCCAGTGTTTAGTGGAAACAAAACCTGACTTGAGCCATTACACACAATGCTACGTGTAAGTTCAAAATCCTATTTCTGTCCCATTCCTGCTTACAGTAAATCCTGCAATGTGGTACAATACACAACCAGATTTGCTTCTTGCAGGTAATAAAACACTCAGAGCCCTTCTCTTTCCGTACAACAAAAAAACCCCCACGTGAATAGGAAAAAATGATGCCCGCAAAACCTGATAGAAACAACGTGTAATTTTCATCCTCCCGTTACTAATTTTACAGTTTACATTTTCAAGCATGTCCCCATAAAAAAAAATATTACACTAATAAACTCCCGGTGTCTTTATTTATTATTTCTAGCACTGAGGGAGAATCAAACTCTACTGGTAAAAGGTAAAAAGCAGCAATTCAAACAGCTCCTTCAGAGTCTAATAAACATATCCCTAGTGATCAAGTTTAAGAGTATACAGTTTAAGAAAATGCTTTGATACAAAAAAGTGTTGGAGATGAATGGATGTACTTGGGTTGGTATATGGATGCCTATGAAAACAGGCATGCCCACACCCTCAGCTTCACAAAGCACTGATTATCCGTTAAGTGTTCTCTGAGTAAGACCCCAAAATAATGAATTAATTAGGAGAATTAATGAACTGCCCCCCAGTCTGTCATCTGCTGAAAATAGTTAGCATCATTCAGCATGTTCTTAATGTTATTTTCTTGCAATTAATGGCACAGAAATCTGCTGCAATTTTCCCGATTTTCCATATCTCAGGTCAATGTGAAACCTTACATCAAATTTCCCAGTGCATTATTTATGATCTCTGAGCTATGACTGCTAATATTTGTTTTCTTGGAATAATAATAAATTACCATGACGATTTACCATACGTAATCAAGTTAAACAAAATCTTTATCTTGTAATCTGGAGTTACAGTGAATCCTCCTATATAGAATATGCAATAACACAACATTCATGGCATTCCTAACCTATTACATGCTTGTTAAGAAGGACTCCATGTGCTAGTCAACTGGAGGTTACTCTGAATCAGCAAACGAGCAGCAATCCCTCCAGCAGGAATTAAGGTAGACGTCAAATGGCATATAAAAGTATTTTACATTTAAAAATACATTTTGGATTTCCCCACTTTAAATTCCAAAGCTCATCCCCCTCTATGATCAGATTACCCATGTAGGTTCTGGGCACACACTACTGAACTCCTAACTGCCTCATGTTCATTCACAGGCTGTTTTGCTTTCACAAAGCCAGGACTGCTTCCACTAGGTTTCATGGGGAAAATGGCAAGCCTTGTCATGCACAAGGCACTTCTTCAAAATAAATAAAATATTTTTGTGGACTTGATAAAGCTACATGGAAAACTCATCTTTTCATTTCCAGAGTCACCTAAATGCTTTCAACACCTTCTCCAGCTTTATATTCACTTGTAACAGCTCTTGCTTACACAGGGTTTCTGTTTCCGTGGCCAGATGAAAAGAAAAGGAACAATACAGTTCAACACAGTGAAATCAGGATCCTTTAGAAAGTCGTTCTGTCATCTGTACAGTCAGCCAGTAACAATGAGGAGTTAAGAGTACATTAAAAAAAGATCTAAATCCTATTCAAACGAAACAAAACCCAGCCCTATAGTAAACAAAACCCAATTCCCAGACACTGCCTTGCCTCCTTCATATTCCCACCAGTGCTATTTTTCATTTACTGGAAGGCAATGCAACTAAAATACATGTTTTTAAGTAAGTAAAAATAAAGAAGTGTATTTCACTTTTGGTATTGGAATTGGAGGGGAGTACAGACCCCTGGAGAGAAGGACTGTAGAACATGATAGAAAAGATGAATCACTCTGGCAACAGCCAGCCAGCCATTAATTTTCAGCAAGCCAGGAGTTGGTCCAATTAAACCATGCTCCTTTCTCCACATTAACATGCTTTACTTCGTTTTTTTTCCAAAGCTAAAACATCAGCTTGAGACCCCAAAGGCTTTTCTATTTAGGATCAATCAATCTACCCTGCTGCACCGTAAAACATACACTGTCAGCTCTGCGGCTAGCTCAAAAAAGAGCAACAGTGGAAAAATTTGATAAATCGACATGTTCTGGCAGTTAGAAGAAGGATTCTTCCTACACTGTCACTTATTTTTATCTGATTAGAAACAAGTATTAGTAAAGGCAATATTCCCCTCTATTCTCTTCCTGGTATTTAGCATTGGGATAAGAGTAGTCTTTTCATCCCCAATTTTCTAAATCCAAGCCAGAACCTTCCTATGACAAAGGCAGAGAGATACGACCCAGATTTCAAAGGGCAGTGAGTTTGAATTGGATTTGCATGATGTGGAACTCGCATTCAAGCCTTTTCTTCAGCAGAGGAGCATGAACTTGCATCTATTAGCACCCCACGTTTGAGATCTTTTCCACTGTTTTCCACATTTGTATCCTCCGGGCTTTTCCATGGGTCTGCAACGTCACCTCTGGGTTTCCAGCATCTACATTGGCAACAAGTGCTTTAATCGGGGTTTCATTGCACATTTGGGATCCCTCTACCCTACTGAGACATTTTAGAAATTAACTACAATGAGCCAGGGACTGATGCCAGAGGCCAGTAAGAAGGACATGAATACGATCTGAAGTCCCCTGCAAAGAAGCACTCTGAGCTGGGATAACCCAGAGGACAACCCTCTTCTTCAGTGAATGGCATGGTAACTATGCGGTTGGCTTCCATTCTTGTTTTCAATAGACATCTTTATCCTTGAATAAAAACCCTTTCACAATAGTTTCACTATGACAGTCCTTCTCTGTTCTTAACAGTAAGGTTGACCAAAAGCTACTGGGATGTGCACCTGATGTTTTAGCTTAGCTTTTGATTGAAAGGCTAACAAAGAGAAGCTTGGTTTGGGCAATCTTGCAGATACCAACAGCACCACACTTTTTTTTGGCTAATGCTCAGCTTTCACAGGCAACCATTTTTGTCCTTTGTTCTTTAAATTCCATGCATCTGTAGGACAGTACTGACATTCACCATGGCACTAATGAGATCATTTTGCAATTAAAGGGTAAGTAGCAACAAACCTCTCACCACTCTACAGGAGAGTTTGGGTTCTCTGATTAAGCAGCAGTAAATAAACCTGTTTCGTTCTTGGTCTGGTGCACAGGCTTCCTATGATTAACTCTCCAAACAAGATGGACTGATTGACCCCATAGATTAATCAATGAGTTTCTCAGCTTCAGAGGAAAGCGCAAGTTGTGGCAGTTACCTGCAGCAGGATGTGTATTAATTATTATTACTACAGCACAGAGTAAATAAATCCCCGGGCACTTCATTTGGAGGTTTTAGCCTTAGCACTAATGATTTCCACAACACTCTCATGTTTGCCAACTTACCTGCACTGGAGAAGATTTTAAACACTGCTATGCATTTCTTGAGGAGAAACTGAAGATTGTAGGGCATCTTAATGGGATAAAGGGAGAAGCTTATGTAACTGCAGGGCAATCTCTAGGTTACAACAGCTGCTCCCATCTTATCTGTTGGCTGGAGCATCCCTGGGAGAAGCTATCGGGAGGCTGGGGCTGTATTTGAGGGAAACCCTGGGTGTGCTGTATCAAGCACCTTCTCCCCAGCACTCCTTGGCAGAGCAGAGAGCCTGGCCCCGTAGGTACTGGGAACATCCAGAGCAGAGGTGGGAAGCAGGCAAGCACACACAGCTCCTGCACAATCGCAGCCAATGCCAGGTCCCACTGCCCCACCAATGGTGACCTGCTGGCCCTGGGGCTTCTTCCTCTCTGTGACAGATCTCTTTTCAACTTGCCAGAACTGCATTTGAAAGACACTGGGAGCTGCAGGAAGACTGTAGGGAGGGGGAAAAAAAAGTGAGCACAGGCCATTTTCAGCCTAGGAAAAGAAGTTGAAAGAGATGCTCCAACCGCAGCCCTGTCAGATAGCCTCAGGCTCCTCTCTCCTCACACTCTTCAAAACAAACAAACTCTCAACACCTTGAAACAGAGACTGCACATGTCATGGGGAAAAAAAATCAAGACACACCAGTAAAGGCACTGAACTCTTCACGGACTTGACTTGCGTGTAAACACTGACAACTTTGGGCTTGACTGTTCTCGTCTTCCTTAGCCTGGCTCAGGAGCAAACGTGCATTGGTCCAGAAAGTGAAATCACAATGCAGTAAATGAATAGATGTTTCAAGTGAGAATATTAGAAAAGGAAAATCCTGTTACCTATAGGAATCAAGGCAGCGTAGCTATATTTAACTTGCAGCTTCTGTGCACCTCTGCTCATCTGCCTGCACAAAAAGCAGCTGCAGCCCTTACCTTCAGCTAGAACCTACACAAGTCTTGAGGCTTCGAGGGAAATTAAGATCAGGTAGAATAAACCAGCTTGGTACCTGGTGGCCTCAACTGCTTTGGTATTTAGACAAATCCAGAGAATTTTATTTTCAGATGGAGGCTCTGGGTTCTGTTTCTGGCACTTGGTCAGAGGGAGCAGAAGAAAAAGTGGCCTCAATGCCCAAGCTGCACTTGAGTGGGTAATAAATACTGGGCAAGTTGAGAGATGGCAGAGCTGCACTGCTGCAGAGCCATAGCATCCTGCCCCAGGGCTGGGCCCCAGTGTCCACTGAACTCACAGTAAATTCAGCCACAGAGTAGGAAATTAACTGGAAAAGCAAATCCACAATAAAACCCAGCTCCACGCTTTCTGGTGTTGGTCATCACTGAATAAAAATGAAGCTCCTTGCCCCTGCAGCCATTCTTGAATGGGCCATGTCCTGACAACTGCATCCCCGCAGCCATGGTGCAGCTGCTGATGCTTCCAACACAGACATAGGAATGAAGCTTACTGTAATTTTCCCTGTTCTCTTTCATGCTCACCCCCCTCTGCCCCTTACTACAGTGGTCTCCAACAGAAAGGCAGCACTCTCCTCGCCTGAAGAATTAACTCAGGATTCAACTAGCAACCTTAAATTTAACAGAGTGCTTTTGGCAGGGCTCAGCACCGTCAATTAAAACAGAGAGAGAGACTAAAGCCAGTAAATTAGAGAACGTGACAAATGCAGCACAAAGCACCGACGATCCCAGAAGGTATCAAATTTAGTGTTAAAGCAAAGAAACAATAGGGAAGTCCAAGACATTTCAGAGTGTAGTGAATCAAATTAAATTGCCTGAAATTCCACATGGAATACATTTGACAAATTTCTTTCCCCCTCTTCAGCTTTCTATTTGAGATGAACTGTCGTCTGGCAGCTTCAAACGTCTGGCACAGCTTCAGCTTCAGTTTGCTGGGGCTGAATCCAAACACGAACCTGAACTTTACCAGTTCTGCTCTTTTTGTAAACATACTTGCTGTGGCTGCCAAATGCTTTCCAAAAGCACACAAAACCCAGAATCCAAAAGGAAAACACTGACTTGCTGCAGTATAATTTACAATTTACCACCTATCGGTAGCATCCCGTGTGCAGAGCTGTCGGTCGGTCAGAGCCCACCTTGGCCTCTGTTTCCCCACACATATTGAGAGGGGACTGGGAAGCAGGAGCACCCACGGGAGGGATACATCTCCCACGCTCGCTGTATGAGCCCTGGATCCACATCTTCCCCCAGGGCTGCGTGGGCAGCTGATAAGACAACAATTAGCAGTAGGATTCCTCAGACGTGCTGGATAAGACAAGCAGTAAAATGTCATTATGCACGTGTCGCTGATAGCAAAGACCAGTTGAGACTACCCCAGTGAGTAGTCTCAGGAACAAATTCATTTTAAGGCAAGGAACTTCAGGCAGAGAAAGAGACAGATACAAAGAGGGTTATGATCAAATTGCTTCTGAGTGCAGATAGCATCAGCCTTGATATACCACATTTTTTTCTTACTTTGCTTTTAAAACAGAACTGTTTTTAAGAAACGCTTGCAACAATGGCACATCCCTTTGAAGCAGGATGTGATTCTCCACAGCAGCATCCCACTACCTCTGCAGAGTCTCTCTCGCAGAAAACAAATCCTTTCTTCCTCCATTTTAAAGCTTTTTAAAACTACCAAGCTGCATAAACTACCCAACTGCAGAAGGCTAAAAGGCGGCCACCTTTAAACTGAAGAGTGGCAAATGACAGAGGTGTGTGAGTTCTGGCACAAGACATGCAGGCAAGCAGATGCTGTTAGAAAAGTGTATTTTATTGTCCACAAAGCATCAGCCTGATCTCCAAGAGCCACATGGAGTTCCATCACTGCCCAAAATATACAACATCTGGTTCATAAAAAACTCTGACTTATTGCATGTCTTCTCTCCCCTTGGATTTTAATTATGAGTAGATCTTGTAACCATTACATTCGTATTTGTTTTACCCATTTAGATGGTTTTTTACGCTACTAACTGCAGACCAAAAGCCCTCTCTAAAAGTAGTACAAAAATATACTTAAAAACCCGTATATGGCCTTTATTAAGGAAATCTCTCTGCAGAATTTTTAGGAAGCAAAAGCACTAGTGAAACCACTGATTAGCAAGCAAGCCTTTACCTGGTTTCCTGAATAGGGTGCTGAAGAAATAGCTTTTTATTACAATAGCTTAATACTGCTCCTCATATTAGCCAGTCTCGTTACAAATAAAACTCAATCATTACTGCACCCTTCTGCCTGTCCCCGGGGGCTGTCTGGGGGGTGCTGAGCCAGTTTCAATGGTCAGGTGTTGATATTCTAAAGAACCTCTCTAAGGTGGCACGTCCTCAGCAGAAGAAACAGATTCAGGCTGTGCCTGAAGAACGAAACACTCTTTGTCCCCTGGGTAAGACAAACACAATCAGGAATGCAACAGTTGGAAGCTTTCATACTGAGACGTTTCTTGCCTACGTTTTTTTCTGATGAAGCTCTTGATCTTTCTTGATCTTTAAAAGTTGACTTAGAAGTGATTTTTTAATCTGCATGGTTGAATAGCTACCACCATAAAAGAACATACAATGCAATAAGCAAATACCGCTTGCAAACCTCAGAACTCTCTGCCACCACTTCATCCATCAAAACTAGTTCTATAAAAAACAAGGACGTGGCAAACCCAACCAACCTTTTTCCCATCTTACAAAAAGACTAAAATCCATTTCTGGAAATGTCATAATGTTTCTATAAATGATTGAGTCTTTTGAAAATGTTTAGTGGTCTCACACAAACACCCTCCACAAGGAGCAGCAGCCCTCCTTTCCCCAAGCCCAATGCACTGACTGGGCAGCTTAGGTCCAAGCACTTATGTAGAAACCCTGTCCTACTTATACACAGAATTTCTGGGAATATGATGGAAAACAGAAGTTGCTACAGATGTCTGAATTGCTGAAATTGGAAAGCAAAATGAGCTGATAGCTGATATTCCCTCACCCCAATGTCAGCACACAGCAAGACTTGTGTGCTGAACCCTCCTCTGCTCACCAATAAACCCTCTGGGTGGAGTAATATGAATGTAAGATATTCCTTGTCTCTGTAACTGCTTTGTAATTAAAAAGTGTTGCATGTAAACAGATACCTTCCCTTCTTCCAAATCCACACTGACATCCACTACTTATCATTCTGAAGTGATTCCTAGAGGAAACATGATTAAAATATAACATATTCCAAGTTTCCTCAGTACTGCCCATCATCACGCTGTCTGCTCTCCTTTCACATCAGCTCAATTGTGAGAGTTTCAAGCTGACATCAAAAAGTCAGGCCATTCGAAGACATAAAAGTCACCTATGAGGTTGTCATTTATTTTTTTATTTATTTATATATTGATTGGTTGAAAAAGAAACATCGACTGGCTGATGTATTTTAAAGGTTAAACAAGCGTGATGAATGGCATCAAAGAAAGCCCTACCAAACCTTGATTCCCGTTTCTTTTACAAACTCCACACTGTGTAAAACAACCTAAAGATACATCGACCCCACGTTACCAATAGGTACCACAGAGTGATGAAGACACCTGAGCTGGAGACTCATGCTCTCCTTACAGATATGAAGGGAGCAGTTGGCACTGACCATAGGAGGACGCTAAGTTGGCTCTTAGTGTTACTAACAGGGGTAGCACCATTTCAACACTTTTAATCACACATTTGCAGTTTCTTCCAAGACCAGGCCTCAGTAAGGACTGTCAGCTACTGCTGTCAGTAACGTCTAGCTCAGTGTAAACACTTCCTTAGTAACACGATGAAATTCCACCTTCAGGTTTATTCCAACTCCTAAAATAAATCTTTTCACAGAACATATACGCATTGATTTATACTGCAGCGCTATGACCACAAGTTTTAATTCTTACTATTTAATTATTCATCAGGTCTCAATTTAAGCTAATATGCAAAGAGAGGAAGAATGGGCACTTGTTTATCTCAGTTTTTACCAAATAATTCAAGTTGTTCATTAATCACATTACTTTTCCACTATCTGGTAAGAAACAAAAAAGCCCCAGCAACCATCCAATAACAAAACAACAAAAAAACAGACTCCCTTTACAGAAAAAGCAGGATATTCTATAAAATCTGCCTGCATGAACAGACTTCATTAAACCAATAAAATATTTATGTATAGGGATGGCTCATAGTATTGACTTAGCCTACAAGGGAAATTTTGCTTCTTTTTTGCCCTTAGTGTCTACAATATCAGGAGTGAATTGACCTAGTAACAGATTATATGTTGGATTTATGAAGAATTTTGCCTGTCCTAAATTTCGTTCCTGTTCTATACTTGCAGTGACAATATAAAGTACAACAACCAGAAATTTCATATCTATTACCAGGGGCTATACCTGAATCAATCAACCAAAACGTTCCCTAAAATGTCTACTAAAAGTAACCATCTTCTACTTCTTTTTTTTTTTTTTAATAAAAAACTGGGAAAAAGTTGAAATAAGAAACAAGAAAAATATCATTCAGTCCATAATTGATACAGTTTTAATGACATTTCTGGCCTTTACAAGAAGTATGAACAACTCAGTCCACTGGGCAAACAGAAAAAGTAACAAGAAAAACCAGGAAAGAAAAGAAGAACTAACCATGAGGAATCCTCTGCAGCTCCAATATGAAAACATTTCAGCCCTGTAAAAATAAAATGCCTTTAAAACTTCACCAGTCACTCCCCTCAATTTGTCTGAAGAGAGGCCTTACTGCTCACCCAGTTGTTCCTTTGATTACTCTAATCCCCAAAAGTTTCTGATAAGTAGTCTAAGTGCTAAGGACATATCACTGTTTGGAATGTGGTTGCCAAAACAACCAAGTATCTTCTTTTTCTTGCATGTAAATACTAGCAAGAGTCCACACTCTGTCATCTGAATTTATTACTGAAAATGGTCCAAAAGTGGGTATGAACTTCAATGAGCCCTTTGGACTCGTGCCCCATGATATGTAAACAACTTTATCTTGTCTGTATGAAACATCAGGGTCCTGGGATTTTAAAAACATCCTATATTTCACTACTGGAATATGTGGCCTTGATTATTTTTGTGTTCAAGCCTAGGCGTGTGCAGGCAGCCAAGACACCTCCATGACACCTATCTGCAGCACGCTTGGCTTGACAGCTGCTTATTTCCTTGAGCACCAAAGGGTTTGACGCTGTAAAATAAGAAGGTAGCGGGTAGGAATGCCACCATCCGGGGAAGATCCCCCCAGTCAGTAGTTCCAGAAAGAAAAATACAGACTGTCTTGCTTAAAACCACTGTCATATGTTTACGCAGCCCTCCTCCTTGGGTATTTGTGCTACAGAACGCCCCTGTGGAGCACTGGTATTATACGTTAGTTCTCTACCCTGTTATTTCTGGCTGCTTAAGCAGCGAAGGACCAAAATCCCGTTCAGCTATGCTCAGTTGGTGCAAGGGAAATCAGTGAGATGCTGCTCTGCAGCTCACTTCACACAGCTCTTGCCCTTGTGTGGCACTGCTTGTTTTTGACAATGATTGACGACTCGCACCAAGCCTCTCCATTCCCTATTACTAGGAACCAAATAGATATTTCTTCATGAGCTAACCCTTATCTTGCAAACTCTATGAGCTTTAAGGGTAGAAAGCTTATCCTCTGAAACAGCCTTTCACTCCTAAAACACCTCCTCCTTTCTCCTGTGATTTACTGCTCATTTATCTTTAGTGCAAAGCTGATATTTCTGAGTTACAAACTACACCTCAGCCTCTAGTTTATGGAAAAGCCAGCCATGGAACCTGAGAAATGAAAAGCCAACACTCCTACCAGCATATTAGCTGGCTTTAGACAATAGTTAATGAATTGTCAAGCATACATAATTTTACATTAAATTTCATTTACATTTAAGTCACAGTGGACTGAGCAGTGGTGTACATATCCATCAATCAGTTTCCAGTGACCATCCATACTTAGTAACCTTTGTTCACTCCATAATCTTGTTTCCCAAAACCAGATTGACATCTACCAGGCAGACTGGCTTTCAAGAGAGTATTTCCCCAAAAGTTATTCACACCTGAAACACAGAGCAGACACACAGCCAGTCTTTTAGTGACAGCTTACTTCCTTTCCAAAGTCACCTCTGTGTTTCTGGGTACAGGAAAAGCACGTGGGGCATTTTGATTTAAAAGGGAGCTTCAAATAAAGCAGTGCCAGATATTTCAAAGAAAGCAGGAAAACAACTAAGGGATTAATGAACTTTATTCACCTACTACTTAACATCCCACAGAAGAGCCACAGAAAGTGCTTGTGCCTCTGCAATCTCTTGCCCCAAATCTTGGTGGTGGCAGTCTTGAAAACCTTGGCTCTATTTAGCATTATATGCCGTTGTATGGTTTTCACTTTTACATCTAAAGGGAAGACTGAAGGATAAAGGTCCTCAGTTGCACCCGATGATACTCAGGAAGTCAGCTTGGCAAACAAACACCATCACTTTATCTTTTGAAACTCTACCTAGTCTACAAGAGAACAGAGTAAACCCAACCAAAACATAGCAGGCTTAGGGCTGCTCTAAATAACCAGCATCCAAAGGACTGGTAGGCAGCTACACTGCAGCCTCCTGAGCAGGGTTTATCTCCATTAGTTGTGAATTTAGGCAGTTTTCTGACACTTTTTCAACGGCGAATGATGACCAAAAGTTGATCAAGTCTGCAAAGAGTATGCTAGGGATAAGCAAAAGAGAAAGCAGAACCTGTTATTCTATTGCTACATTCTGGAAGCTCTGAGCCTTACAACTTAAGCTGAACAATACTTAGCGATTTATTCTGCTTAGCTCTAGATAGGTAGAATACTGACGTATCCTCTTTCATTTTAGCAGCAAGGCAGGGTGTGGGGACATGAGGTGAATTCATGCCTGCTTACGCCACCTTTTAATTTAGCTGATTTGGGCTGAAAGGATTGCATTAGAGATGAATTGCTCCTTAAGAGGTTTCTTTAAAGCAAGGAATAAAAAAAAAATCCTATAAAGCTTAGAGCCTCCTCATACATGTGACTCTTGCTGTGTTTTAACCCTGGCAAAAAAAAATCATTATTGAAGCAACAAAACTCTGTTTCTTCTAGTAATGAACAGTAAAAGCTTGTCCGGGGGAAAAACAGTGATTAGATTGTGACTGTGCTTTACTTCCAAACGTAAAGCCATTTTGCCTGAGACAACATTAAGATGCTGGGATGCAAGGTTTGATCATTAATTTTGCCTAACGCTACACATCAGTGTTGCTGCAGTCCTGGATTTTTTCTTCTCCCCTGATTTTAGACAGCCTTAATCATGCTTACAGCCGATTCTAATTGCTGAATCGTATCACTCTCCACCTTCTCTAAAATGCTTGGGGCAAAAGAAATAGTGAAGATTAATGTCAGACGCATAATTAGAAGAAAATGTAAAGATCTTGTGTTAATCATTCAGAAATAATTTGAAAAATATGAAATTCTGAAGAGCTCTCAGAGTAAAAGATGATAAAATAAGCACTACGGCACAAAGCTAAGCAAATTTATATGTACCACAGTGCTTGCAACCAGAAGAGGAGAGCTCACGCGAGCACATGCAAGTGTGTGGGTATGCAAGGGAGGCTTTATTAACATAATGGAATGCAGCATGGAAGACCATCTGTTTTAATTGAGCAAGCTTATTGGTACAATGCTTTGCTCCACTCATCTTGTTTAGATTAATGTTAATGTTCTATTAAAAGGTAGTTTATCATCCCACAGTACTGAGTTAAAGTGAGCACACCCATAGTAATATTCTCACCTCCTATGGTGGAGAGAGCTCGCTCATTACCAGGCTATTGATCATCTTACAGTATAACTATTAAGGCTGGAAACCTTGGTTAAAAGTAACCGGAGGTCTTTCTTCTAGTGAGAGTAAAGGCATGAATAAGTAACTTCTATTTAATTAATTTTAAATACAAAAGAACACAGTCTGCAAAATTATTCTCAATTATACCTTTGGATAACTACAGGAATGATGCTTTAGCTAATAACACCTTTCAGGTTGTAACAGAAAGAGTAAGTATCAAACCAGGATAGGTTTTCTTTGGATTTCTTTTCTACTTGTGACACATCTTCTCACCATAACACTTGATCTGTCTTTAGCCCTTGCTTTTAATGAGAAAGCAGGAAGCTGGGTACTACTTGGAAGCACGCCTATCATTAAAAACACACAGAGAAGGTAAGTAAGAGAAGTGTGCAGCGAAGAACATTTTGTATATGGATCTGAAATCCCCGAATTGTAGGAGGAATTATTATACCCTGAAGGTTTAACTTTTTTTTTTTTGCGAATATGGCAGAATCTGAAAATGAACTCCATGGCTGGAGAATATTGTACCTAACTGCTCTAGTTATTATTTTTAGAGGGTTATCTTTTTAGAAAAAAACTATGTGCCAGCCAAGAAATGAATCATTCCACCATTGGGGTGTGGGTTGGGTGTTGGATTATCAAAATGGACTACAACCAACTATATTCACAACAAAAATAGGGCTGTAATAACAAAAATACACCCATTAACACTGCTTGTAGAGCTTCACCCCCCGCTTCCCTTGCCCCTTTCATCTTCATAAATGCCATCTCAATCTGTTCAAACCCAGCTCCAAGCCCCCAGTGAGGATCACATCTCCTGGCTGTCCCTTCCACCATGCTGTTTTGTTTCATTGCACATCCCTGGGTCCCCTTTCTCCATCACACAAAGCAGCAGGTCAGTGTCTGACCCCTCAAATGCTTCTCCCCCCTCCTATGCCACCACAGCCTTGGCATTTGCTCCTCTTGCTGTCAACCAAGTAGCTTTTTCATTTCTCCCTTGCTGCTCTGTCACTCTGGAAGAGCTCCTGGTGAGCCAGCAGCAATGGTACCTTCACATTTTCCACCTTAAAACATCCTCCTTTGTCAGGGCAAATAAAAGAAGTCCTGATAGTGGCTATGCAGCTGGTGTGCTGGATGGCTGCCTCTTGTGCAGAAACTGCTGTCTCTCTTTCTGAGGACTCACCCCATCTGTCCATCCCAATTCATCAAACGTGTCCCATCTTACACTGGAATGGCAAACCCACAAGGGCAAGGATCAAGTTTTTTGTGTGTATTTTGTATAGCTCCTAGTACAATGGTGTCAACAACTGCAGCTGCCAAATACCATTATGGTACAAATAAAGTAACAAAAGAAGCGATAAAAGGAGCCCCCTTTTCCCCAAATTTCATGCAAGGCTTAAAAGAGTCCACTTACAATTTTTATTCTCTAAGAGAACATTTTATAATTACATTTGGACATAGGAACAAGGAAAATGAAGGATACCAAGAGAAGAAGAAATATATGTGAAGAAAATCTTCACACGCCATTCTAAACCAAATAATCTCACAAACCAATAACTCAAGTGAGACTTCATCCCAGAATATCAAAACATGCCAGTCGTTAATTAAAATTCAGAAAAGCCTCTTTGTGGTACAAAACCATCACCATTCCCCCTCTGCAAAACCGGGAAGCTGAGAAGGAAAAAAGTTACATGGTTCATCCAAGAAAACCCAGCTGACAGTTGCCAAACCATGAAACACTCCAAGCAACATTGGACCCTTGTTTTCCCACTGGCTACTGGGATGTTGGAAACTACCCATTTTAGCCTGGGGTAAGTTTTATGTTTCTCAATAAAACTAAACCTGAGAGCAGCCCAAGCACTGAGCTATTGAAAGCCCCACCTGAGCTGACTCCAAAGTACACTAATTATGCAGGACACAAAGGTATCTTCTCATTAAAGAGCCACACTCCGAGATGAAATCTTCTCTCAAATTGGTGTGTTCTAGTGAAAACAAGACTGGCTGAGGAGGCATGTGTATAAGCCACAATTTTTCATGGGAATGCTGGGAGAGACTTAAATGAACCCCTTAATTTGCAATGTGGAATTATTAATGCTTCCCTTGGAAAGACAAAATGCATTTCTACCTCTAACAAGCCATACACGTCTATAGCTAACAAGCCATACAGCCTCTGAGCAACTGCTGACAACTTCACAAGGGAGACACATAAGCCAGAGATGACACTGGAAAAGTTGGTATGATCAGGGTTACAAATCACTGATTTCCTGAGTATTTGTCAAGCACCCATCCAACACTCCAAGCTGTGCCCAACACACTGAAATTACAAGTGATGAAATACAATTAAAATACACAGACATCTCTGCTTCCGTCTCTTTTCCCTGTTTATTGTCCTTTCCAAACAACTTCCCATGCTGAGCGTTATCTACCGAGCCTGGCTGTCCACACTACAACCCATCCCGTTTGTAGAACAACTCTGGACTGGGGATGCAAGGTGCTTGCCTCACTGCCTGCTTGTTTTGTGGGGCATCTGCCACACTCTGGGGACAGTTATAGTGGCACAGAATGGATCTGTACTGCACAATGGGCCTGCATGAAGCAGTTACAAGGTTGCCTGCCTCCAAGCACTTTGCTTCTTTGTGCTGATCCCAAGCAAAGAGAAGTGGGAGAGGCAACTGGGGAGTGTGAAAATGCTGGGGCAGCGTGAAATTGCATGGGAAGTGTGAAAGGACAGGGACAACACTCTTGAAGAATCACAGTGAGAAGACAATTAACTCCCATATGCTATTTGATTCCATCATCAGCTGTATTCAACATTACCACGTCCCAGTCAGTTTTTTCTTTAGGTTGAAGTTATACCGTGCAGCGTTTTGTCAGCAAGGTGTGCATGAAGCTGCCTGTCCTTCTGCTGGGCTCCATACAGGAGAGGAGAAATCACATCAGCTATGATGCAAAACTATCTTTGCAGCTTCTCTTAGATTTTCTGGCTACCTCCTACATCTCCACAGACGGAGGGGAGAGAAAGCTGCTTCTCCGAAGCCAGCATCCTTTGGGGTCATTCCTCTCCCCTGACAATACTGAATGAGGTACCTGCAGGTGGTCCAGGTGAACACATGTACCTACATAAAAGGCACAAACCTCAACACCTTGCCCAGTCAATAATCCAATGCAGAATGTGATTGGCATTTTTTCCTTGCAAGACATAAGAAATGCATTCAGGGACCTGTGACTAAGCTGCACGGGCTGTTAGCCAACGCACTGTATCTACACATGACAAATTATGCATTCATCCATTGTTTGAAAGTTTTGAATTCACTGTTGGTGGTAAACTTTTTACTAGAACACACAGATGGTCCTGCCTGATCTTGTTAATGAAAAACTCTCACACAGCTACAAAAACAGACGTAATCATCTGTTTTTCAACAGTCTGAAAAAAAATCTACAGAGGTGTAAGGTGCTATACAAATGAGAATAATTAGCTTGTGCCATCTGTGGACATTAAAAAAACCAGAGTATCTGTATTCCCATGCTTTATAATGATAAGCATTATGTCTCCAGCAAAGTACGCACTTAATAACTTTGCAATTTATTGTGACCTTCTGCTCCAATTGACATAAGGAACTACAATACTAGTGGTGCCTCACACGTTTCTACCTTATAATTAGCAAGTAATAAAAAATGCTATTAAAAAAATAGCAAGTCTGAAGTTCTCTGACAATTCACTGATTAATTCTGAAGATTTTAAAGCACATTGGAACATACCTGGCTAAAACATCAATTTTATCCAGTTCTCATTTCTGCTAACAAGCGTTGGTGCATGATCAAGTCTCACAGATCACCTACACATAATGGCAGTAGGAACTGCATCCTGCAGCGTTACATGGTTTGATGACAGGATAAGGCTTTCCAGATCTTTTCAATCCAAGTTTAGTGGTTAGCTGTATTTTGTCCTTGCACATGCAGTGCTGCATGCCTGGGGTCTTCTGGCAGGAAGGGAAGGGATGCTCTTAGCATCTGATGAGGAATAGCTAGTATCTAAGTGCCTTAGAGGGAAAACAGTAAGAACGATCGCCATCCAGGACAGGATTTCTGTATAACATCCCCTGAAGACATTCAAACACACTGAGGGTGCAGAATTCATATTCCTCAGCCTCCAAAAAATGGGGAGTGAACAGGAAGACCCCAGGTGTGCAGTGCAAGATCCTGGCCACAACTGCCATGCTCCAAGCAGCCTGCTACCTAGAGAAGATTAAAATTGGTAACATATCCTGTGCTCACCTTGCTATCCTAGCACGAACTCCCATAGCTGCAAATATAAAGATACACAGTTCTAACTCTCTTATCTATTACATGTTTTAATGCCAGCAAAGGCCTATCTCTAGTCACATTTGACTTGAAACCAGGAAAACTGCATGAGGGAACAGGCAGCAGACACTGAAAGCATTTTTTAATTGAGTAATCCCCACTCCCGACACAATTTAGTGGTTGCATTGATTTAAAATCCATCCTGTACTTCTGGCCATTTTCATTTGTAGTTTCTGATTTGAGCTACTGTTTTACTGGCTCACCTACTGTCTTTAGAAAACATTCACTGATTTATCTATTACAGATGGTTAAGATTATAAGTGTGAACAGGGGAGGCCCAACTTACAACAGCAACTCTTCCTCATCCATTTCCTAACTTTCTTAGGGACACAGGTGACATTAGTCAGTCTTTCCTGTCAGTCTAATGACTTGGTATCATTTCTTCTATAAACCTTGTTTCTTTCAACTGACCCATTTTCATTTCTATTCCTGAAATACTTCCTATATTCGTTCCTCTGATTGCATTTGCATGGTGCAAATGTACTGCCCTCTCTGTTAAATGTTTGAGAGTACCCACCTTTATTATTACTGCTGTGCTCATTTAAGCTGCAGCATCTCCTAATTAATTTATTTTAAAATGTTTTATTCCAGACTTCCACTGGATAGCAAGTAGCGTAACTTCACTCTGAGATGACTCGGAAAAGCCTGCATGCACTGCTATTTCCTAAGTGCACTTTGAAGTCAAATCTGTTCACAGTGTCATGTTCATAACATGGTAAATGAAAAGAAAAGAATGAGTTCTGTTATACAAATTACCAGCAATTCAGTGTGGTGCTTTAATGTCATTCCTGTTCTTTAAGGATGTCACTGAATGCACCCGGCAAGTAAAATGGCCATATGAAATTAAGACGCTAAAAGTAAATGTTTGTTCCTATACTGTAAAGAACCTCATAAATGTCAGAGGTTTTTATTTCACACACACCACAGCTTGTAGAGACATCAGGAAACATTTGGTTCTAATGGGAAACTGATGTTCATTTCAGCACTGTGCTGCCCATCAGAACCCATATGAGCAACGCTCTCCTGCAAGTCCGAGCAGGCAGTCACTGCAGCTGACCACGAGAGCACAGAAACATGATTTAGTTTCTACACTGTTTTAAGTGCCAAAGAGATGACCAATTCACATCCTACCCAAAAAAACCTGTGTAAAGTTTTGTGTTCCTTCACATGGGCAAGCTTAGGAAATTCTTCTTTTAATTCAATGGTACCTTGAATGTTTTTGCACCGTACTTCCTTTCTATCCTTCCTTTTCTATCCTTCTGTGTTTGACAGCTCACCTGTGCTTGTGCAGATTAAAGGTGACAAGTTTACATGGACTGAGCAGGAGGCATGGAAGGTTTAAGGAAACATGCTCTGGGTGCTCCTGCACTGTCCTTTTTTTGTGATCTCTTTTCTGCCCACACTGCTGGTCACAAGAGCAGCGGATGTTGCCACTCCACCAGGAGTCAAGCAAAACCCTACTCACTGTATTACCACGTACAGCTTGAAGTCCCCCATCTTCTTTCCCTCACTTCCACACACTTCATTTCATTCCCATTTACTCAACAAAAGTGTAATTTGGAAGGCATGGACAGGAGGCAAGGAGAGCTGAGGAAACATGCAATTGGGTGATAGGCACGCAGAAGACAAAAAGGTGCTGAGGCTGGTTATCCAGCACATCACTGCTTTGCTGCTCTCCTCATTCCTAATGTTTTGGAATATATTATTATTTTGGGGTGTACCATGCATGAAGATGAGCTTGGCTGAATACTATTATCCTGCATTATGGTTTAAGCTGGATATTGCTATCATAATGAGGGATCTTTGTGTATAATTTTTTTTCAGTACCTTCTGGTACCAAGCAATGCTGTAAAAGTCCAGTGCAAACACAAGAGGCCAGATTGCCAAGAGAGACCAGCATCTCAGCAGTTTCTGCTGAAACACAGGTAAAAAATAACTAAGGGCATCATATCAGAGATACTCCATTCCCATTACAACACATGCAGACAGATGGTCAGGCCCCAGTGACTCAAACCTTGTGGTAAACCTGGTAACTTCATTAGGTGATTCAAAGAAGGCTCCATCCTTAAAAATCAGGTTTCAGCTATGAGAAGGGAACATCTGAGCCTCCGACCCCAGCCTTCTTTGAAAATAGAGATTGAGCCCTTCTCACAATCCAGGTATTATCCTTGGGAGGAAAGGAAGGAGGAAACATCCAGGCACAAGTTGCACCTGCTCAAAGGCAGAATCCCGTTTCAAAGAGGAAAATACAGACTCAAGTGGCATGTTTTTCAGTTCTGGAAATGCTATTAAGATTTTTGTGTTTGATTTTTGGCTTTAAATGAGTCAAATCAAAATTAAGGGATTTCCATGTGTGATACTGAACACCACACACACACACTTTTGCATAAGGGATTTGTGTTTTGTAAATTATACCCTTTAGCCATATCACTAGTCATTAACCTAATTTAAATCTCAGTAAGGAGATTCTCTGTTTTTATCTTCAAAATTAACTAGCTTCTCACTTCGAAGATACAGTCAGGAGGGTGAGGTGGAAGGATATCACCAAGTAAGTCTGATTAAATCCACTTTTTATTCAGCAGCTCCTTGTACTCCCCTGCAGTGATACAAAAGCAACTCCCAAGCGACTTCCCCTCACTGACTGATAACGTGTCAAAGTATCCCTTTTGCAGTGTCTCAAAGGCCACTCGCTGCTTGCTGTTTCTGCTAACTGCTGTCTGTCATGTACTGCTAAGATTCATAAAGACACTGCTGGGATCACCTCACGAGTGCCTTTCTACAATGTGTTCAAATGCAGAAGGTCACTCCAGGAATTACCTGCGCAAGAAGCAAAGGTAATCCTTGGGAACAAATCTGTTCGCCTCCTGTGCCAGTCTGTCGGGTAGCTGTGGTGGTGATGTGATCATCAGAAGTTTGCTATCAGAGCATACCATGACCCCCTCGACTGTTCCCTGCTCCCCTGGGCCCTGGGGGATGCAGCTGAAATCAGGCAAAGGATAAGGGAAAAGCTTTATCTGCCAGGAGCCAATGGGACAGGGCTTTTGTGAAAAATTCAGTAAAGAGATGGTGGCAGGACCAGGAACAAACTGGAACAAGAAAATCATATGTGTGGGAAGGCAGAGTTTGCAGGAAGAGCTGCCCTTGGAGCTCAGTGGTACCCAGCTGAAGCAAAGAGCCCTTCATCTCCAAGCAGCAGCGCAGGCCCACGGGATGTGCTGCAATTTAGGAAGAAATAAGCAGAGAGGCGCTGCTAGGGTGCTAAGCAGCAATTGTGCTCTTCTGGCTGCAAGCAGGAATATCAGGCAATGAAATCCCAGCCGTGCTATTTAACAGGGTTTCAAGTATTCATGTGGGAGAATGCTGCGAGTCCTGATGTGAAATGCGCAGGTAAAGCGCAAGCATCCAGATTTAATAAGCTGCTTAAAAAAAAAGTTGCTGGAGAAATTTTTTTGGCCAAATTGTACCAAAAAAGAGATTCCATATGTTTAAGAAATCCAGACAGAGAGAAGTCCAGCCCCTCTGCCGACTTGTGTTCTGCATCTCCAGACCAGCAGAGGAGAAGTCACAGGACTCTGAAGGCTGATCTTTCTTGGGGCATATTCTTTTGCATTTTCTTTCTTCCAGATAGAGCCGGGGTTAGCAACAACAGCCAGCAAAGACAAACAAAGCCTGAGTTCAAAGCAAACCCAAAGACAAGAGTTTTCCAGGGCTTCATCTAGAAAAAAACTTCCTCTCTACAAAAAGGACATACCAGCGCTGACCAAAGTGCCTCAGATTTTACGATGCTGCTGCTGAAGTAGGAAATTAACTGGATTGTGTATTTCACAGAAAAAAGGTAAGAAAGGATGTTGAAAAGAAATGTTATTTTAATTGGATTTCTTTGTTCTCTTGTTATCTTCAGCACCTCAACAATGCCTGCAGTACTCAAAATCTTCTGGGACTTAAGAAAGCTCCATTTCTTTGATTCCATTCTCATTTGCAACTTATATGTGAAATATTATTGGTACGTAAGAAAAACCATATGTATGCAAAGGACACACAATACTAACTGCTGTAGGGTAAACCTGCTCCACACAACCAGTGACAGATGTAACTCAAGAATTCTAAATTTCAATCAAAATAATCTGAAGATTAATTGCAAAATCCATCAAAGTACTTTGGGGAAAAATGGTAAAACTCTACATAAACATTCAGGGACTTTTGCAATCTCCTGTAGCCTGTAATTAGATTTACTGAATGCTATCAAATCCGAGGCTCCAGTGCAAACATAGACAGTTTCTGTTGTTTTAAGATGCATACACAGATACATGAAATGTGTCTAATTACCAACAGTTGTTTTGTTTCCCCATTTAATTTCAACAGCAAAAATCCACTCAGTGCAAGAGTTTCATGACACTGGAATAATTAACTGCAAAATCTGAATGCCTACCAAGTTAAAAGTAAAATACAAAACCAGAAAACAGTCGTAAGTACTTGATAAAGCTGTTTTGCCAGCAAACTCAGGGACTGTGGTGTCCACACCTCTCACGCAATTTATATCCAGATTCATTAAATTCTCATCTTTACTTTTCTCATTACAGAGGAATACAAACAAAAGCTTTTCATCCTGCAACTTCATCTGGGTGAAGAGAATAGTTTGCATGAAGCCCTTCTGGGTTTAGCTAGACTGTCCCTACAATGGCTCTCTGATGTCTCAGAACCAAAACCGGTCATCTCCAATTACAGGATCTTTGGAAAGTGTCACCAATTTTCCCCAAGTCCCCAATCCCTAACCCCCTATTTGGAGGAGGAGTTTTAAAGAAGATTTTGGGAAGCAAATTCAGTTTCCAATATGCATTACATACACAAATTCAGTTTACCATATTACATACATAAGTTGCCTAAATGACAAGGAGACCACAGCGATATCGCATTGCGGATCATACCCAGTGCTCCACTGCGTTTGTGCTTTCCTATCAGAAAGGAATCTAAGTTGTCAGCATTTTTCCCTGAGAAACAGATGCTGATTCTATATCCAGAGCTAAAACGATGCAAGACTTACTCTCATATGCAGTCCATGTCTGTATTCGTGTGTTGGAATGAAAACATTAGTACTTTCAGCAAACGCACAATTACATACCATTTTGAGACTAAAGTCACAGGATGTTTAAACACATGCACACCCCCAACTTTAGGAACAAAATTACAGATGACATTCTTCAGCCTTAACTGTTCCATGGAAAATATTTCCCAAACTTGTACAGAGAATACACTAATCTGTTTGCCAGCAGAACTAATTCTAGAGTTACCCAGAACACTTTTTATTATTATTGGTACTTGCATGTTTAATTTTAGAAGTGTAAATCATATAATTAAAGCAAAATAAGAGGTGATTATGTTCAAATGCAGCTCTCCACGCTATGAGAAAATACGGAGGGATGGTTTCAGATTTCTGTGGTTACAAGAGAAAAAAAGGACGTATTTTAGAAACACTTAAGAATACTGTATTAACCGTCTTTTTCTGCAAGTGCACTGCACCAAACCAATGGGCATCATCTTCATATGATGGGGTTGCGCACTTTGGCTTTCAGTGAGGCTTTCATCAGGATAACAAACTAAACGCCTCAGCTAAGCTCTTTGGTGACTGCCACACATATGAAATGCAGACACACTCATTAAAGCCTGTGGGGTCTGGAGCACATCAGCACATGCAGCAGAAGACCTGCATGTGGGCAATGCTCATGGCACATGAGAGCTGCAGCACATAGGCAGATCACCTGTAAGGTGCCAGTACTAGATCCAACACAGCCACCTTAAGACATGTTGCTTGGCTGTCCCCCACCAATGTGTGTGACATGGGTCAAGAACCATGGTCTCAGCTCACCCAAATTGCTCTGCTTATGCCATGAGGTAAGGAGATAGAAATAGACAGTGATCAGAGATCAGCTGACACCTAACAACATGTTACTCCATCATGCCATGCACCTTGTTTCTGAGACTCCAAAACTCCAGAGAGGTGCCTTAAGAAATTTTACACTCCACGTGTTGTTCAGTGACATTGGGATGAAACGACAATAATTGCATGGCGTCAAGGACAAGATCTCTGCTCCCACTCCATGACAGCACAACAAAGAGGTCAAGGAGCCATGTAAGGCATGTTGAGAGGTTCTCCAGCCCCCAGAGCAACTCAGGACTATGAAAAACTACAAATTACCTTTAGCCATTATGGCCATAATAAACTACTTTTATATGAGATCTCTTCCAAAGGACTATGACTAAACCTCCTCTCTATTGCCAAACAGATTTAACTGCCAGACACTTTCTACTACTTTCCTTTGCTTGTCTTTTCCCCTTGTTGAAAAGAAACAGCATTGCCAAGTTGAAGTAAACTGATAGCTACACAAGATAACTTTTTATAAAACACTTATAATTTCATATTGCATTAATAGGCTTAATATAATCTCTTGGACTTTGTTGGAAATTAGACCCTAAGGGAATTAGAAGCCTAACTCACCTTGACTTTCTATTGTATTTTGAGTCTAATTGGCTTAGCATCTTTCGAAAATTCTAGCTTTAATTATTTGTTACACTAGTTCTTAAAGTTTCAGCTAAGTAAGAAAGTGAATAAAAAGGTGCTTATCCCACTTTCTAGGCAGGGTTACAACCTTGCAAGCACATCAGCTGCATCTCTTTTAGAGAAGCACTTTGGTCTCTCCATTTTCCAGTTTTCAGGAAGCCAAATGCTTGGAGCATCCTGAAATCCAGCAAACTGAAGGACAGAAGCAGTAATGTTAACCTATATTCCATGAGCTCAGTTCGAACAACTGGCAAATTGGGGCATCTACTAAGTTCTGTAACATGGAGATATTTTGTAAGCAACCTGTTTAATAAGCAAAACTAATTCTGTAGTTAGAATGCAGTAATACTTCCCTGCACTACTTGTTTAGAGGTATAATATTAGTCCCAACCTATCTAGAGGCGTGACAAAGGATGCTTCTATACTTGGTAAAGTAACTTAATCCTGTGGTCCATATATTATTCTATTTTCTGAGACTCTGGGTGTCCTTCTAAGAAATCTTCAGGTTCTAATTATGCTTTGCATGCAACTGGAACTACAGTCAGCAGAACTGGTATCCAAATCACAGTATCTGCGCATGCAGATAGATCACGACACAGTACCTCAAAAGGAAAACAAGCAGTACAAGGCAATCATGTAATTAATGCCTAGAGTACTATGAACACTATGGCCAGCAGTAATCACTTCCTGGGCTTTTCTCAGAACTGCTCACCAACCTCCTTCACGGTCTTTTTGCTGTTTCTGTAGTTCCTTCAACACTGAAAAGATTTATTTTTTTTAAAGAATAAAAGCAGTATGTGCCACTAACTTCTCACTGCTGCACACTGGCAAATGCACAAACTGCAAAACTCAGTGAGCTGCACCATACTGTATTTATGGTGCTTTTACATCTCGCTTGGCTTCCATCAGGGCTCATCATCCAGCCTCCCTAAAGCTCTTAATACTAAGATACTTGGAGGAACAGAGAAGAAGACAACACTTCCTGTGAGGGTGCTGAGGCACTGGCACAGGCTGCCCAGAGAGGCTGTGGCTGCCCCATCCCTGGCAGTACTCAAGGTCAGGTTGGACACAGGGGCTTGGAGCAAGCTGCTCTAGTGGAAGGTGTCCCTGCCCGTGACAGAGGGTTGGAACTGGATGAGCCTTAAGGTCCCTTCTAACTCAAACCATGCTATGATTCTATGACAGGGCAGTCTGTCATTATGGCATGTCTCTCAGAGATCTTCAGTCCCCTCCAGTGCCATTAAGGATGGAAAAGAAAGCTTTCCAGTTAGGTCTCTCTTCCACTGTCACTAAAACACTTTCATTGACTCTGCACTGGATTGATACTTGCCTTTTCCTCTGCATCCCTGAATTGTTAAAACTAAACATAAGCAGAGGGATCAGCTTGTAAAAAATGATACTGGGATAGAATATTTTCCTACTTGATCCACACAGTGAGAGAGCCAGCCTGGATCAGCAGGGACTGAAAGCTGGTGCTGGGTTAGCCCCCTTTGGAGGTGGCTGCCAATGTGGAATTACAGCTGGCTCTGGCAGGCTGGCTTCCAAGCCCGGCTGGAGCTAACTGGCAACTTTGCAGGCAGTTTCATTTGCTCATAAAGTGCTAAGTAGAGAAATAATATGAATCACCTACACATAAATGAGGTGGTTTGTAACCAAAAAGGAGAAATAGAAAGAATACACTCAAAGGTGTCTGCTCCTTTGGGTTATTACAGCTAATAGCCAGGGTACATACCTATAAATGCAGCTGGAGTCTAATTTCAGTCTTATCTTAAATAGTAGCACATTCATGGATTTCACTGGCATTATTCCCAATTTACATTGCAGTAAATTGCACCACCTCCATTCCCTGCCTCTCTTCTGGAGCAGAGTTCCCACAGGGCCAGGGCTTCAGAAGTCTCTACAGAAGCTACATTTCTTGGTCAATCCTGTCTCTACCGGGAAAATGGATGCTTGCCTAAAGCACAGTCTATGATCCGTACATATCATGGCCCCGGGGAAGAGCTACTTTTGCAGAGGGGAGGAGAGAAAAAAACGTATTTGTCCCTAAAGCTGGCAATTTAAAGCAGTGTCTGTATTGATAGATGGTCTATCTTTTTGTACAAGCAGTGCTACAAGACCAAGGTGAAACACATTTATGGAATGCTTTAGAATTGCCTGCGTTAGAAAGCACCTCTTTATATAAATTATTGCTATTATTATTAGCCTCTAAAGTAGGTTTCATCCTGCAGAGATGCCACCTTAATAAATCTGAAGATGGTTTTAAAATGCAAACAGTTTGTTGGAATATTCAGCATTCAAACTTCTTCCATTGCTGGAAAGGTAGGAGTCCAGGAGAAAAGCCAAATAAATCTTAGAGCTGTAATGAAAGCAAGTTAACTTTATGCCTGTTCCCAGTCTTATTGCTATCCATGGCACAACTATATAACTTGAGGGCTAGATCTGTTTGCACTGCAATATGTATTACTGCAGGAGGATGTAAGACTTCAAGTATTCTACACATTTTCTGAAGCATGGCAATAGGATGCCCTGCGCTGAACTTATCAGTATTCCCTTGTTTGCCTGGCCCATGTGTTTCTGTTTGCAGCCTGAGTAACCTTTGTGGAAGTGTGGAATGGGCAGGCAGTTAACACAAAATACGGAGAAGGTCAACGTGTGTCCTAGATGCCCACATTTCGCATTAAAATTCAAATACATCACTGTTATCTTGTATTGTAATGAGAATATGCAACAGCACAGAACAGTGTTTTTGTGGCAAAAGGTATAATCACTTTCCAATATTCTGTGAAATCTTCTAGCCATGCTTTCAGAATATGACATTTTAAATAGCAATCCTACTTCCAAGAGGCATCTGATTTCCACACTCACCAAAATGAGACCTTTTACACATTTGCATGTTTCATTGGGAATATTCCCACTGGGTGCTTCTGTTACCAACTTGCAGGTGAAAAGGGAACGCTACATATTGAACTTGTTCTGGGTAACATTTGAGGCAGTTTAAATAAATACTTGAAAATGCGTGTCAGAGAATTTTTACTAAAATTGCATACCAGAAACAAGCAAAATCTTTTGTACCACTATCACACCCCATACCAGAGGGTAAGGGAACTGTTATCTGGGGGACAGCACAAAGGCAGAGCTAAAAGTCAGTCCTTGAAAAAGGGGACATATTTGATGAGTATGATTTCTTTCTTTTTCTTAATTCTTATAAAAGAACAATACAAAAGTGTTTTTTTTTTTTCATTCTTAAATTCCACATTTTCATGTTCTCTATATTATCATCACATACTGTACCGGTTTCCTTGTCTGCCTGGTTACTTTGCCTGTAAACCCACGATAGCTCAGATTTCCTGAGAGAATAAATTTCACTGGTTCTAATATATGCAGTTATGAATATCATTTTTAGCAATATTGGCACCAGAGAACATCTGTTTACTTTGAGTTAATCAAGCTTGATATTTTATCTTCTGTCTGGCTAAAACACCCACCTATATGAAGCATTTGGCTTCAGCTGCAAAGATGCAATCTTTTAAGCAACATACTATTAAGCACATACGAAATTTTTGACAGGGTTGTATCAGGGTAATAAATGATTAAAAGTGACTGGTTTGCTTCATAGTCTACCCCATCCTGAAATAGCTCAGGAGTATATGCTACACACACACATAGCCATATAGTGTTATGCTTACACAGAGAGACCAGCGTGGCATTATGGACACCTTCTGCTTATGTAAAGAGAAGATGAGTCATATTTGGAGCTCTCCAACTCTATTTTAACAATAACTATACCACAAGGCAACTGAGGGCAGACAGGGAACTCTCATGGCCCCACTGACCCATTTTCTCTCAAGCATCATTGCTAGGCTTATGGAGAATTCTATTAATTCCTCCAAGCAGGTACCCATCATTAACATGGGCAATCTGGATGTACAAGTTTCAAAGCCTTGAATTCCTTCTCTTGGAAAACACGTCTGTTTTGATCTTTCTTATGCAGCCAACCAGTAAAAATGTTGCACATATTTTCTGCACCTATCCAAAGAAATTTTTCTTTCACACCCTACTTCATGCCATATGTTGGAAGCTGAAAGAATGAAGGATTTAGCTGTCAGTCGCTGAAGGCACTACAGGCCCTCTTCCAACTGCACACAGCGTCAGATCTGAAAGTATGACATTTCACTTTAGCTTCTGTCAGCACTATCTGCAGTGTATCACTGGTGCACTGTTGAAAATATTCTTGATAGGCAGCTCATATGCGCTGGATAAAGTGCTCATTAATCTTGCCTTTAAAGTACTGAGAAGTTGGGTGGTAAAATACTTTAGTGAATGCGCTCCGCTCCAGCACGGAACGGATGTTCTCACTGTATTTCCCAGCCAACAAAAGGAGTCTTCAAAAAGCTGCCTGTGAAGTTAGTTCAGCTCTGTTTGTTTGCTTTAGGTATGATGGTTTTCCTTACAGAGAATCTCCTTCCTCACCAGCTGGCACAGCCACTGTGGTGGCACGAGTGATGCTGCAAGGCAAAAACCCCAGTCGCCTCAAGACATAAACTCAATGGGTGATTTTTATAACTGCTCTGCCCCCGTGCCCAAATACTTTGGTATTTAGCAGGAATAGCTCAGTCTGCAAGAACCTGGTTCTCTGACAAGTATTTTAATAATGTTTCTACAAAACAAGGACACTTCATGAAACATTTAATGAAAATATGGATTTTTGCTTGTTTTTAATCCCTTCCCTATTAATAAAAGATTGGGTTTTTTCTTAAGATTCACTATTTATTTTTCTCCCTCTGCAACCTAATACAGCAGAAACAGACAGCAGGTTAGGCGTTTGCCAACAGCAACAAGAAAACAATAAAATGAAACAGAATAATATTTTTTACCCCTTACAAACACCTAAAACTCCCTGGGCAGAAAGTGCATGATATGAAATTCATTTTGACAAGGGACGATCAATCATTTCTGGTGATGATCCTCCAATCTGTTATTACTGTTAAACTACTCTATGCTTCTATCAGCATTCATATAAGAAAACTTTGCTTCATAGCAGAGCACACTAAATACTCCACTAATAGCTGAAATACTGCATTTCATACTAAAGTCAAACCCATGTTCTGGATGGAGTCTTCCCGTGTAATTCTATGAGGAATAAAAAGCCAAAGAAGAAAAAAATCTTGAAGAGACCAACCACCCTCTTTCAAAACATACACTGTTAAGTGATGCCCATAATAAAATAACTGAATGCAATTTTAGCTTTATTGATCTTTGTAGTCTGCAAATATTCCTACACTATGTAGATATGCTGGTTAAATCCTGACATGCCCACTTACCAAGCACCGCACTAGATGATGACATGAACCTCCAATGATCTTCTACAATAATAGAGCCTGCTGAAGCCTCAAACCCTCTTAATTTCAAATCAAGCTCGTATGAAAGTGGCTGCATCAACTCTATGTCTACCTGAGGTCATGCAGGAGAGATGTAGAAAGATGTTCTTTGATTCATTCACATGAAAGCATGAATGAATCAAACTTACCAAAAGTTCCTCAGACTCCATTCGTGCTTGTGAAAAGGAAGCACAGGCTCAGTGTCCCACTCTCACTAATGCCTATGCCTTGTTTTTCCATGGTGAAACAATCTGACTGTCCACATTTATTAACATGTAAAAATATCTGCATCATGATTTCATATGCATGCAAAATCCTAAACCACATACACTTTACTAGGGGACCTCTCTCAGTAATAACATTCAGCCACAAACTCTAACAGCTTAGTGTTAACTACCCACTGCCAATATCTTAACGTATACACTCTTCACAACCCATCTGCTTTGGAAAAATTTGGCAGAGAAGAAGTTCTGGCAGTGTCTATGAGCTATGCCCTACAGCACATGGAAGATACAGGGAATAAACCGCGGACAGCAGGTTCTCCAACAAATATGTCCTGTCCCACTGTGCAAGCTGACTGACAGCTCAAGACTTGTAGCTGTGCTGTGGCTGTA
This sequence comes from Coracopsis vasa, assembly GCA_026283785.1. Lineage (NCBI taxonomy): Eukaryota > Metazoa > Chordata > Aves > Psittaciformes > Psittacidae > Coracopsis > Coracopsis vasa. The sequence goes on along the minus strand of JANHGB010045084.1, from coordinate 1,506 downwards.
CCAGGAGAAAAATGATCTCCAAGTCTTTGCTGAAAACCACCCTGTCTTCATTCCTATCTTCCCTTCATGATTTTCAGGTCCCAGGACAAGAATAATCAGTGGGCTAACAGTGTCAAATGTGCATTAGTCAAAGGGGAGGTATGCATGCCAGAAACAAGCCTCCCCTGGGAATTCCACTGCCAGGAATCTGGAAATGAGCCATAGGGACCTCAAATCTATTGCTCACCACTAGCTTGAGAAAGAAGGCACATAAGTCTGAATACAACCACCTGCTCAGCGAGGCTCTTCAGGATAGAGCTTTGCCATACTTATAGGTGGCTGGGATCATGAGGAAGGAAGAATGGCATTTCAGGGATACCAACCAGACAAGACCACACCAGTTAGAAAGAACACTTTAAGTGACTGAAAGCACCTGCTAAGTCAATGTCTAATTATCACCTAAATGACAACACTTACATTTTCTACCATGCCCAGGATACAAGAGGCTCAGACTAACCCATATATGGTACATGGCAAGCGAAGAATGAGACCTCTCTATACACATGCCTCCTGACTTATTAAGTCCATAGAATGTCTGGAATTGGAGTTTTGAACAAATAAGGCTTGACTTAGCCCTAGAGAAAGTAGAAATAACAGTGTACAAAATGTCTTTTAAGTAAAACCTGTGTAAGCTTTAGATCTCCATATTAAGTCTTCAAATACTCCATCTTACAAAGGTCAAGCATCCAAACAAGAATTTGACTGATGTACAAACATAATGGCAGATGCTCTCATACACTCAGCGTGTGCGTGCCAGAACAACTGCTCTGTGCATCAAACTGCCATTCGCACAAAGAGCTGCCCTAAATGATCACAGCCTATGGATGCACAGCTGTGCAGGGATTTCTACCTCCACATTTGCACACATACCTTATCACAAAGCAGAGCTTAAAAGAATGTGCTCAGCAGATAATGTTCATGCCCATGGTCATCCTGCCTTTCTATTCCGCTCTCATGAGACCCCACTTGGAGTACTGTGTGCAGACACCGTGTGGGGTGTCCTCAACATAAGAAGGACATGGAGCTGTTGAAGCAAGTCCAAAAGAGGACCACAAGGATGATCAGGGGCTGGAGCATATCCCATATGAAGACAGGCTGAGAAAGTTGGGGCTGTTCAGCCTGAAGAAGAGAAGCTGTGTGGAGACATCATAGCAGCTTCCAGTATCTGAAGGGGCCTACAAAGATGCTGGGGAGGGCACTCTTCACCAGCGACTGTAGTGACAGGACGAGGGATAATGGGTTAAAACTAAAACAGGGAAAGTTCAGGTCAGATATAAGGAAGAATATTATATTCACCACCCTCTTTACTGCCCAAACAAGTGGTTAAATGCTCCATCCCTGGCAGTGCTCAAGGTCAGGTTGGACAGAGCCTCTGGGTGATATGGTCTAATGCGAGGCGTCCCTGCCCATGGCAGGGGATTGGAACTGGATGATCCTTAAGGTCGTTTCCAACCCAAACCATTCTGT
>JANHGB010045082.1:82968-97182 GCA_026283785.1 Coracopsis vasa | reverse complement strand
CCCCCCGCGCCCCCTCCTCCCCGCCGCGCATTGGCTGCGGCGGCAGCAGCAGCCGCCCCGGCCGGGCCCGCCGGGGTGCCCCGAGCCGGTGACTGCCTCTGACCTCCCCCTTCCCCGGCGCTGTCAGAGCGGATCAGCGGGCGCGGCGCTGCAATGGAACGGCGAGAGGCAGCCGCCGGGAGAGGAGGAGGAGGAGGAAGGGAGAGATTAGTGCGGTACCGGCTGGCGCAGAGGCGCGGCTGAGCGCTCCAGCGGGAGCCCGGGGCCCTGCGAACAGTGCGAGAGCCAGAGGCGGAAGGAGCGGAGATGCGGCTGCTCCCGCCGCTCTGCTGAATCTCCCGGTCACTCGCCCGGAGGAGGGAGGAAGGGAAGCTCCGTCCTTCTCGCCGCTCTGCGGGTGCAAAGGGTGCCTGTGCTGTCCCCTCCTCTTGCTTTTATCCCAGCCCCTGAGCAGAAGGCGCCGCCGCCCCCTCTCCCTTCCTGCGCTTTTCCCACCATGAGCGGGGCTGTTTTCACCTTATAAAGATGGCGGTGCGGGATCGCTGCAACCTTTAGACTAATGACCGTCAGAAACATCGCCTCCATCTGTAATATGGTGAGTGCTGGCGGGCAGGGGGGTGGGGGCGGCACGCAGCCCCTCCGGCGGCAGGCCCGACTGGGGCCGGCTGGGGGGCTCCCCCCAGGGGCGCCAGGCGAAGGAAGCGACCGCATCCCTGCCCCCGGCGGCGGGGGAGCCGTGCAGGCTGCGCAGGGACGTGCCTGGGATCGAGTTGGCGATGTCCCGAGGAGTTTTCTCGGAGCAGCTCTGAATTGGGCCGGGGAGGGACGGGAGATGCTGAGCCGGTGCGGGGCCCTCCGGAGCCCGCCGGAGCAGGGCTGGCCCCAGCCGATGCGCGTTGCAGACGGAGCCACAGCCCGCCGTTCCTCCTCCTGCCGTTCCTCCTGCTCTAGTAATGCTGCGAAAGAACCCCCAAACTGGGCTTTGAGTACACATTAAATCAGTGACCCCATTTAACAATCTCAGGCAGGCAGGCTGTGGTCTCATGGAGCCGGGAGCTTCCCAGGTTACACAGAAACAGAGGATGTTTAGATGTCTGATTACACGCTTTCGGATCCTGATGCTAGGTACCTGTTTTAGGAAGTCTTGACTTTAGATCTGACAGGATTTAGCTTGCAGTGCATGCCACTCTGACAGGACTACTGGTTGTTAAGCGCTTTTGAATCACTTAGCTTTATCTAAATCAGACTAGGCAACTAGGAAGAAATAAGTAAACTTTATTATTTTGTTTGTGATCTTCAGATTTTGCCACTTTCCTTTCCAGGAACACTTGAAAGGACACTTTCTGCATTGTTCTTGGGTGTAATTTTAATCCTAGCAAACTTGGAGCATCTGATTAGGTTTAGATTTTGGAAACTTGTTGGTGGGAGAAGGGAGAACTCAAACTTTGTCTGTCAAAGGTTTATTAATACAGTGAGGCAGTAATAAACTTGCCAAAAAGGTGTTTGCTAAGAACCCCAGTGCAACCAGAAGAGAAACCTATTTCTGCACATTTTGTTGGTTTAGTTTGTATTTTTGCCCCTTATTTCCAGGTTATTCAAGAGCAGCTACACGCAGTTGCCAACTTCCCTCCATGTGGTGCCCCAGCATGCCTTGTGCTGGTGATGCCACATGCACCATTCATGGGCAATGGAGAATGGAGCTTACTTCTGGGCTAAGGCAGCAGGCACAGCTCCAGAGGCCCGGCTCCTGCGGAGTCATCAGCACTGATCTGGAGAATGGAGTGCAGATTGCTGCCTGCTCCCCTTCCACATGTCCATGCTTTCACTTGTCAGTGCTTCCACTTAAGCAGGCTTGCCCTTTTTTCCCAACCAGATGGCCAGGGCATCCCACACATAGTTTTGACTTAAGCCTCAATCCTCCCTTTGAAGTGCCTGCTCTGAAACGCAGAGATGGACGGTTAGATTTGGCATTAAAAAGACTTACTATAAAATCTAGGTTTGGGATAAAATAATCTGCGTGTTCATCTTTCTTCACCAATAATAAGTAGTTTTCTAAACTTTTCGTTATTCTTAATAATTCCCAGGCCTGTGCCGAGTGGGCCAGGGATACTGCACATAAAGGTTTAAGAAACAGTACAGGACTGAGTAAAAGACCTGGTCACGCTCATCTTCCTTCTGAGGCAGGCTCCAGATTTTATTTCTGATGAATGGTGGGTGTGATCCCCTGCTGACTGCACAAGAGAGCATCACATGAAGGGGAGCTGGAGCCTCTTAGGTGGCTGTAAGAGTTCAGTACTGGCATAAAGTACTAGGAACTCCATGGTTTTTCTCAAGCACTTCAGACAGGTGTACTTGTATTCAGTATGCTTCTCCCAAAGACTCAACGGATTCACAGCAAAACTGATGAGGTTGTTCTAATGGTGTGCTGTTCAGCTGTTGTTGCCAGTATATCCTGCAACAGTACCATCTGAGACTGAAGGGAAGAATTACAGCCTCAGGTAGAATAGGCATACAAGACCTCATAATTCAAAGCAGTTCTAACTCATGGTACCAGAACTGCAACAGAAGGTGAAGTTGGTTTAACGGTAATGATGTTTTAAAGCTACATATTCCTTGGGGTATGTGTACTTAGCTTTTAGAGATGTTGTGTTGTGCTGGTCACATTTAGACTTTTTTGGGTAATTCACAGGGACTGGAAGTTCTCCTAGGAAAAAAAAAAAAAAAAAAAATCAGAAAGCTATGGGAATTTGGGGCTGTAAGGGAAACATAAGTTCTTGGAAGTATTGGCAGCACTGCAGCATGGCTCCTCCACAAATGAGTCTGCTTAGATAAGGTGGGGGACTTGGACTCACTGATCTGGAGGAGGAGCTATGACAACCATATATAAGAATGGGACATTGGAAGCTTAGAGGTATGTAAGAAAACCTTTTACCTGAATAGAACCTGAATATTTGCAGTGCTGGTTTGATTTCAGGCATGTATGAATCTACCAAAGACATTAATTCCCAGACCTTGTTCCTGCACTATAACATAGTGCTTGAAGAACCAAACTACTTACAACTTATGGACTAAGAAATGGGCATAATTCTTCAGTAATATAGTATATTTTGATATATAATGCTGCATGATGGTATGTTTCTAAGTTTTTTAAGCTGGTAGAACACAGCAATATTGTTCCTTATATTTTTTTCCGTTCCAATTCCACTTGAGAGTGTCCAGCATTGGTTTCTGTGTTCAGTTTATTTGTTTGTTTAGTGGTTTGGGGTTTTCTTACTTTTGCAAAAAGAAAATAAATGGATGATGCCTGCTTGATTTTCTTGGAGGGAGGAGGGAGAGACAGAGGAAGGAATTGGTCCTGAAGTACTTGTCCTGCTCTGAAAGCAACACAGATTACGTTTTCAATGGTAGTCCTTTCTTGACAAAGTTTTTATGTTTGTTTGTTCAAGTACTTTCATGTCCTGAAGGGGAAAAATAGATGAAGTTTAGCTGAATGAATTTAGCTTAAGGAAGCCTGGCTAGTCATCATTTTAGGATGTGTGTTAGCTATTTAATTGACTGCCTGAGATCTAGTATCTCAGGTTGTAATTTTGGCCTCCTGAAGATGGTAGAGGTTCAGTCTTATCCAAGATCAAAACAACTGAACCAAGGAAGCCAGCAACAGTATTTAACTTGCTTGCAAAAGAGATCTAGTACTATATATTCGCTGTGTAAGCTCTCACATGCTCAGGCAGACACAGTGGGAACTAATCAGTAAGAAAGAATGTTAGGTGCAAACTTTCCACTTGGCGCATTTATTTGTAGTTAATATTCAAACGCACAACTTTCTAGAATTAAAGAAAATTTCTCTATTGCCTTTTACCAGATCCCCCCCCTCCCCCAGTTGTAATAGCAACAGGACTAGTTATTATGCACTGGTTTGTTTAATGAGACCAGAGAGCTGAAACTTGTTCTTCTGGGGTGGAGGTGATGTGACCAAAGGACGGGTATGGTAGATGTGAAGAAGCACAAGATACACGGAAGAAACCTTGTCTGAGGGAATACCAACACCCAGTGCCATGTAGCCCATGGGTAGACAGAAATTATTTTAGCCCCTGTGATGTTATAATCCTCTTCGGTATTGTTTCTGTGAGATAACCTGATGGGTCAAGTGCAAAATTCTGACTCAAAGGTAGATAGGCATGCTGGCACTTTAAGATTGCTGCTTACTGAAATCCTCTGCAGCACATTTCTCTGTTGATAAGCTTTTGGTACAGCCTGAAGTTCTGAGTCAACCTCATGCTGCAGCTGTGGTCTAGGGATATTATTGTTATGTACAGTGAAGGACATCTAACCATTTCAGAATATATTGACATATATTTTTACAGAGATGGCTAGCAAGCTCTGCAGACCGTATTTCTCTTAAATATCTTTTAATGTTCTGCTGAGAGCAGGTATTAGCCCACCTTTTCATAATTTTGTAGTAGTATTTCAAATAATCCGATCAGCACTTCAGAGTGTTCTGTCAGTTTAATAAGTGGAACATTACAAACGCATTCAGATCACTTCTGATAAAAGGTATCATCTGAGATACCTTGCAGTTGCCAACGCATCCAAAGTGGTTATCATGCACTAGTTGCATAGAAGATGCGCAAAACAGGACAATTAATGAATACAGTATGTGGTTTACAGTGTGTTTCTTTTAAATGCTTATTGTCTTTGGCTTCAAGTTTCTGAATTAATAGCAAATCAGTGGTTTTGCTAAATACCTTAATAAAGGAACCTCTTAATTATAGCTCAGAAAGGCTGAGTGAGTCTGAATTGTGGGGGAGATGGGATTAAAAGCAGACCCTGGAACCTGATTAACTGTGTGGTGGGCAAGTGCCACACAGTAGCTGAGATTCTGATAGGCTTGAATAGCCACAGTCTGTGGTGTTAAATCATGGCCAGACAGAGAAGCAGGCAGCAAAGTCTCTTCTGCTGATCTTCCTTTAGCCTCAAAACACTGTCCTTGGCTGTCTGTTTGGTAGATATACTCATATACATTTTTGTATGTTATATATTCTAAACACCACAGTATATCAGTATTTCTGCTTTCATCTCCTCTGTCATGGCTCCATTATAAGCATATTCTTGGGTACACTCAGCCTTTGCAGAGAACATTGCTGTGTTGATGGTTTCAAGCTAGCTATTATTGGATATTGTTTTTTGCTGTTATTTAATTTGATTTCACAATGAATGACTTAATAAGAGTTGCATTCACACTGTCCTAGGACAATAAAGTCTTCAACTCTACAGTGGCATTCCAGTTGATAAACCTGTGTTATTTCTGATGTACCTCTGTCAAAAGAGAAGATTTCCAGGGTAGTGATTACATCATCTCTCTAGGCAGCCTATCCCAATTCTTCAATGTCCTCATGACTAGAATGTTTCCAATGTCTTACCCAAATATACATCACTGTAATTTGAGTTTAGTACTTTTTGTCCTTTCCACCTTTGAGATTGAGAATAGTCTGGTTCCCCTCTGCAGCAAACTATGTACTTGAAAATATTGTCATGCCTTGCTTCAGTCTGTTCAGCCTTATGCAACACAACCTGGTTCTACCTTTTCTACAGGTCATTTTTCTCTGGAGTTGAGATTTTCATTTTGACTGCCTTCTTTTGTATTCTCTTCAGTTATCTTCATCTTTCTTGAAACCTAGCACCCAAACCTGCTTGTAAGGTCCTCTCTGAAGTCTTACCAGTGACAAGTTAAACAAGGAAGTCTAAGAACTTCGTAGACTCCAGTCTGTAGGAATTTCATTATGTTGTCAACATTTGTTGTTGTGTTTCTTTGAAATAGCACTGCATAGCTGATGCTTATTCATCTTATATTGCACTATAGTTTCTAAACTGTTTCCTCTTCTCTCCTCTCCTACCATTAATACCTTAGCCAGCTCTTTCCCATTCTGTGCATGTACAGATGACTCTTCTCTCGATGTGCAGGATCTTGCACTTGTCTCTACTTTCTAGAGCGCTTCTCTAAAAGAAAAAACCTGTCAAAAATTGGCTGTCAAAAATAATTTTGAATTCTAAGCCTGTCCTGCAACACAACTGCAGCCCTCATAGCTCATGTTATATTGAGATTTAATGAAGATGTTCTTTCTTCTGCCTCCAGGTTATCAAAGAATACTCCAGCTGGTGCAGCTGTGAGGAAGTCTAGAAGGTCCCTTGCCTTTAGAATGCACCATGTGTGCAGTCTGGGTGGCCCAGACAAAAAATGTTATTGAAGAAATTATAGTCTGTTAGCAAACCTCAATCTCTATTTCACTTGTGAAGCCATCTTGAGGTTATGTGTTCTGAAGGAGGAAACTGGCCAAAACAAAAAAAATGGCTTTGCTACCTGTTCCAGCAAAAGCCTGAGAGCTACTAATCCAAGAACTATTAAACTGGGAATAGAGACAGACTCATGAGAGAATACAGAGTTGCAGTTTGGTAAAGCTTTGGTAAACCTGAAAATTTTAAAGGTCAATATTTTAAACAAATTGCTAATAGATTTAGATACCACATTTGCAACTTGTCATTAGAACCTCCCTTCCAGTACTTGATTGCTTTGTGCTTTGAGAAAACCAAGGGGGTTTTAAGCTATATAAGACTGAGTGCCTTAAAGATTTTGTCCAAGATTTTAAGTAAGTGGTTCAGAATTTCAAGCCTCTGAATTTTTATCTGTTTCTTGGTAACTACACAATGAAGAGCTAAAGTTATTTATGGTGTATAGATCTGTGATAAGAGATAGTTTAGTGCATCCAGCAAAAAACAAATTAGACATCTGCTTTCAAGCTCTTGTAATCTGCCTTAATGACCAGAAAACTGTTTGGGGAAAAAAAAAATCTCTTTTAATTACTATGATCCCCTACATTTTTCATAGCATCCTCTCTTTCTCCTTTTATCTTGTTGGAACAAAGAGTCAAAATAGCTCTGCTGGAGAAACAATAAAACATTTCTTTCCAGAACAGGAAAAAGCTAATCTGGTTAAATTCAGCCATCTTTGTGGGACTTACACTTTAAAAGTCACAGAAACAATTCAGGTTTGACATTTAGTATCTATGAGTTTGGAAGAAGTCTGGTTCAGCTATTCCAATTACTCTCCATACCTCTCTGAAAGTTGAGATTGTCCTTGAGGATAGTCAAGGTCCAACACTGAGGACAGGTAATGCGTCTGTTGAAAGCAGTTGCACATATACTCCATGGTATGATATTGCTCGCTTTTCTCTTACTCTCATTTCATTTGTTTTGCTTCTGGGAGCTAATTTTGGATTCTATTTGTAGTTGTTTCCTCTCTTTGGAGTTATCTAGCACTGCCATTTGTTGGCCAGGAGGTCTTTCACGTCTTTCTTTATCTTCTTTTTTCCTTCCCTCCCATATGCTGTGCCTTCCAAAATCCTGAAACTCTGGCTGCCTGGCCCTGAAGCTATTTCTATTTTTATTCTAATTTCTCTTCTACCAGCCTAGACGTCACCCTTAGTTTGTCTTAAGTCTTCATTTTCCCTCTTCAGGAAACAACTCTATTTCTAGTACATTGCTCTCACTTTCCCTGAATACTAAGAAAAAAGGATCTAATTCACAGCTGTATATGATCTGAAGCTCTTCTGTGTTTCTGTTTATTAATCTATTTTAACAGGTTTTCAATAGGTCACCTACGAAAAGTTCTGATTTCTTTACTGCACTCATTTACTTTAAATTAAGTACATGCATATTTCTCAAAAGTTACTGCCAATTTTTACAGCTCTATCACACTAGTCTAGTCTAATCTGATTTCTTGTTTGCATTATCTTTTATATTAGCTCTGTTCCATTTCTCATCCTCCATAGAGTAATTGTATTTAGGTTATTTTGCTACATGTGATTTAATGATCTAATTTGATGTTGGGTTTTTTCCCTGCATTGTTAGTTTACATTCTAAAATGAAAAGGAATGGGAGATTTTTTTTACTTAATCTGTTTCATGTGATGCAAAGCACAAATTAAACTCTTAGCAACACTATCAGAAAATTCAGCTGAAAAGAAAACTGGAAGTCTTATCTACTAGAAGGCCCAGAGCGAAATAACACAAGGGAAAAATACAGGTCATATGGCCAGAATGTCTTTGAAGCAATGCTGTGGTTGAAATCTTGGCTTAGCCTGAATTGGCCCATGCTTGAATATGTCTTCAAATCTATGTCTTTGCTATTTTATAAGGACTCAATGCTGGTTGTTAAGTGATAAAACTTCAGAGGAGTCAGGGTTCACCAACACCACAGAATACATATTAGGAGTTTCCACGCTGACCTAGTTCTCATTCTCATAAGGTCTGGCCACCTCAGCCACTTTGTTGTATTTCTTTCATTAGTGTATTCTTTTAAGGAGCCAGTCTTCTTTATTATCTCTGTACCGTGATATGAATATATTTCATGGTTATTGACTTACGTGGTCTCTCCTCATTTCAGGCTCGGTGACTGCACTACCACTCTTGCTGTTTTTTGTGAAACTACAGTAGATTCAGCTATGGTAGGATATTTCTCCTAGCTGAAGCGCAGGACTCTTTATGAAACCATAGAGAATGGATTGCATTTAAATTGTCTGAGTGGGGTTTCAACGCAGAAGTGACCAAAATGTCTTGCTGGAAGTGGGAATAAGCACAACCATGCTTATAAAACCATATTAAATAGTCATGGTTGATTTTTGCTGTAGGCTATCAGGTTTTCCATATCATATATGGTTGGTTTAAACTGAGTTCTGGATCGCCTTTAACATAATATTTCCAGTTTAAACCTGGCTTGGTTATACAGTTTCTGGCATACTTTGGTTAGAAAATTTCCAATCATTTCTTCTGCCATCAGGTCAACTGCTTCTTGAGGAGACTTACTATGCAAAACATATATATGTCATGTGACATGGTTTGAGTTTACTAAATAGTCTGTCTACATTTTTTTTCATCCATGTCAGAGATGTGTCCTACTTTGAAGTATTTGGTCTCTGTACCTTTTACCTGTTTTCCTACTCTTCTTTTTTCTGCAAATTTAACAGTGTCTTTTTGGAGACCTTAAAATAAACCAGACTGAAATGGCCTTTGATATAAGAAGCCACAACTTGTAATGAAGTCCATGGGAGTTATGTCAGTTTACCTAAAGATTGAATTTAACATCTCTGTTTTATTGGGAAACTGGCATACAGTGTTTCGTTTCATATTTGCTGCAGCTAAGGCCAGGTTTTGGAGAGGTAAATCTCTATGGTGAGCTGTTACTAAGTATATGTTGTTTCGACAACATGCACTTTGGAAATTTCCAGGCAATGTATGGATTTTATATGGAGATCAGTTAGTGGACGTCATGGATTTGTTTGGTTTTCAGTGATAATTTTGTTTGGTAAATCCTGATTCTTGCTCTTTCTCACAATATTTGTAAGACAATTTAAATGCTAGAAACGGTTTGCAAACCATCTGGCATCCTCTGAAGTAAGAAACCCTGGCCCTGGAGGGAAGGCAAATGAGTAATGTAGGAGCAGCTAGTTAGCAGAGCACTTGTATTCTGCTTGTCTAACAACATACGCTAGCCTGTAGTTTATGAAAGAGTAGGAGGTTGCTTTTCAGAGATAGTATTTTCTATGAATTCTAGAGAGAATTATTTTCAGTGTGGAAGGTACTTCCTGCAAAGCTGGAAAAACACCCATTTCATTCTTATGCTTGGGAACTTGACTGGAATGCTAAAAGTGTAATCGAAGAAAACGTTTGCTTTGATCTGAATGCTGTACAATGAGTATTAATTTGAAGATAGCTTTCTTGAGAAGCTGCGTTCATTTTCTGTAGTCATGTTTTTCTTTCATCAGACAAGGTTTTGAGGGTAAGAGTGGCTGTTTGCTTCACTGTTAATATCAGATAGGCAAATGTCTATCAGTTTCTTCCCTCTCGGGAAACTGAATGCTTTGCTGAATATATGTATCTTTGGCAAGGCTGACTTTCCAAGCAAAGAAAGTAATCTTCATATGGAACTTGCATAATTATCACACTGTCATCTGCATTGAAAGGTATCCAATAATTGCTTTGTATAGATAATTCCTTTTTACAGATTTCTTACTGAGGGTTAGCACAGGATAATAAGATATCCCTTTAGCTTTGCATGGAGCATTGTGCAGGTAAAGTACTTCAGTCTCAAAGGGAATGTCTGGGAAATCACACACTTGGTCTGAGCAATGAGCTGTGTGTGTGTGAGAGAGAAAGAGACTGGAAAGAGATCTGATATGGGGATATGAAATACAAAATCTTGGAGCTTTTCTGGAAGCTGACAGCTTGAAGGAGCTGCTTTACTTTCAGCCCTTGCAAATTCTCAACAAGCACCTGTGCTCAGTTTCACACTACTGATTCTGTTGACTAAAATCTTCATTTGATGAGTTGACATGAAACAATAGCATAATATAGCAAGCAGTGGTGATGGTAGGTGTGGTAAGGAAACATAAATCAGGATTTGGGAAGAAGATGAGGAAGGAACACTAGAAATATTCAATTTGATTAGCAGAAACTTCAAAAATTTTAGCTGATGAAGTCTCTGAGCAAGTATATTGAACAGAGGAAACTTTGAACTCAGGAGCTATTGAACACAGGAACACTGGAAATCTCATAAGTCTTCAGATGTTTTCTGTGTTGACATGTTTACAGGGGCATTTTTCATGGGTTATGAAAGTCAACCAACTGTGCTGCTCTTGTGTGATGGAAATATTATAGGTACTATTAATTAATGCTTCACACTGCAGAGCATGCTTAGTAAGTAAATAAATGTATGATGCCAGTAAAGCAATTTTCATGCTGATCAAAAATTGGTAGCTGAGAGGGAATATTGTTCAAATACAGCATTTTTATCAGGTACTATAGGGATCTATATGCTTATAGAGTGGATAGGAGTGATGACATTTCTTTTAGTAACAATCTGGCTTGCTAGCTTGCTTTGTAATCAAAGTGTGTTTAAAATGGATATTTTAATATAGCAAAACTACAGGTAACATACAAAATTAATGGCTGTACTTCGCACACCAGTAGTTGTGAAAGCAACTTTGTTGTTGGAATGAAGATACAGCTGAACATAACTTGCCCACACTGGGGCAGTGATTAAGATACAAGAGTGCTTGGGCTTATGCACCCTTTGATGTTAGATAAGACAAAATGGCAGATATATTACACTTGCTTTTAATGTTTGTGATGTTGTTCATCGAACTGGGTTTCTGTCTGAAGCCGAAGTGTTCTTAAAGGCTGCTGATGAATTAGAAGGGATTCAGAGGAGTATGTAATGCTTAGGAAACCTGTCTTACATCTAGGAACTGATTTGTCCAAGATAACTTTTAAGGGGTTTGCTTACGATCAACAAGTATCTTCATGATGCAAGAGGGTAATGGGATCCAATTGTTCCCATACACAGTAAAAATAAGGGGGAGGCAGATGTGAGAACCACTGTTGTGACCTGTTCACTTCTAAGCAGCCATTACTAGAGTGTCTGGGAAGGCCGCCTCCACCACCTAGAACTGCAAATGCATTTATTAGCTCATGTGGCTGTCATACCTGCCATTAGTAAGACAGAGTTAGCTTGGCTAATCATAGCTGAAAGGAAAAAACTAATTTCTATCTCGATGCTGTCCATAACTTTATTTTATGGCATTGCTATTCTAAATAATTTCTTCCTCCTTATTTTGTAGGGCACCAATGCCTCTGCTCTGGAAAAAGACATTGGCCCAGAGCAGTTTCCAATCAATGAACACTACTTTGGATTGGTCAATGTAAGTACGATTTTCATTAGGCAAACTGTATACACAACTACGGCTCTGATGTTACGCAAACTTTGGTTTCTACTCCTATTTCTTTTCTTTTCTCTCCCAATCCTATTCTAAGGTAGGATTGTCTTTTCCTGAGAAAGTGCTGCTCATGGTTCAATTTTAAGCAAAGTGAATTGCAAAACTGTATCAGATTTTTGAAGCTAGATACACCCCCAGAGAATCTATCCGTGTTCTATGAATGTTTCCAGGTATTAGAACTTACACTTCAATAAAGTTAAAAGTCTATTTTAGCCACGAAACGTGAGGGAGGAAGTGATGGAAATATGTACAAGCTTACATACAGCAGAATCTCTTAAGGATCAAGGAGCTTTTCTATCTGATTAAGGAGAGCATGAGTGAGAAGTGTGTTTAATCACTTGTTTATTTCCATATAAATAAAACAGATATAGTAATTCGTTCCATTGAAAACATTAGTCATTCTGCTACTGAGCTGCAAGATAGAGCCCAGCAAGAATATATTAATATATGGAAACAAGCTTAACACGATCCACTACAATAAATAGATGTCTTGCAAGTGGAAACTTACTTTGTATCCTAGCTAATTTAGAACACCATAGTTTTTTTCTGTGTAGTGTCAGGGGTGGGTATGGAAATATATTCCTACAGCTGCTGCCTGGCACAATGGCTGGTATGTGACAGAGGCACAGGAGCCAGAAGCTGAATGAAACAACTGGTTTTATTGTGATGCACAGGGATTAAGATTGTTTTTGATTTTACATGGCAGTTTGGGAACACCTGCTACTGTAACTCCGTGCTGCAGGCATTGTATTTTTGCCGGCCGTTTCGGGAAAATGTATTATCATACAAGGCCCAACAGAAAAAGAAGGAAAATCTCTTGACTTGCCTGGCAGATCTTTTTCACAGTATTGCTACTCAGAAGAAGAAAGTTGGAGTTATTCCACCAAAGAAGTTCATATCAAGGCTACGAAAAGAGAATGGTAAGTGTAAAACTGGAGTTCTCTTAGACATTCATACATTGATCAGGAAAGTATAAATAAATATTGGGCAATGTGACCAAATTAATCAGATGTTCAGGTTAAATTTATAAATTACTTTTATTACTTTTGGGGTTTAGATATTAGTATTTTAGTATCTATGTACATGATACTATGCTTGGAATAACCATACCAGGTCTCATAAGTTGCCAAAGGTGCATGAATCACTGATGTTTTCAGAGCATAGTGGGACAGACCACACTGTACAGTGAACTAGGGCTGGGGATAGGGTGACACTCTGCTGTAACTTTTTAATTACTTCTTTGTGGTTATGGCACAGAGAAACACTAAGAGCAGTTGGCAGCGCAGAAACTGTGTAAACTAGGAGTGCTACAGGCACCACTAGTCCAGAACACCCTGCAGGACAGGTAACTATGTATGCAAGGGTGTTGAGTGAACTACATGTCAACTGGTTCTCTTATTCTCAGAAATGGGCACTGCCTTACTTTGTCAAGCATCAGGCCCTTTTTGAGCATTAGGCTGGCAACAGCATATGGCCGATCTTGTAGTTCTGTCTAAGCAATATGAGGAACATCTTGAAATAAGGAAGCCTGCCACGTAACTCCATTTTGGCCTGGATTCATAGCACTGTGGGTGGTATGCTTAGAAACAGGAGCTTTGAATGAAGAGACAAAGTATGAATCAAACACCTGGAAGAAATTGCTTTCCAGTGACAGCATATAAATGGGCAGACTGCTCATTCCAGAGCAAGCATTAGAAAGTGTGACAAAGTTAGCTCTGAATCATCTAATCATAAATGCCCCCACACTGTTTGAGATCACTTTCAGGGACAGGATCTTATGTTTTCCACTTTTTTAAAACTAGGACCAGACTCAGTGTGTATTAACCTGCTTATGTGTCCAGGCTAGACACTGCAAAGCAAAAGAATCTGTCCAATATTTTCGAAGGAAATCCACATGAGCTTTTTCAGGAGCAGGGGGATAAAAACACACATTTCCTTGGGTGGCATGGTCTAGTGGAAGGTGTCATTTTCCCATGGCAGGGTGGTTGGAACTAAGTGACCTTAAGGTGCTTTCCCACCCAAACCATTCTGTGATTCTATGATTCTATTTCTGGGAACACAGATTCTTTTTTCTTCTACATGGTGGGCAAATTGAGCCTTCACTGGAGAAATCTGTACTAAATCATCACTGAGATATTCTCTCTTCCTCCTGCAAATATTTCTTACTGAAGAGACAAGTTTCTGCTCATCTGACTTGTGTGTGAAAAATGTGTATTGTGAGGTGATGTTATTACCATTTGTAGTGGGTTAACCTTGGCTTCCAGGTGCCCACCAAGCCTGTCTCTCACTCCTCTCCTTAGCAGGACAGGGTGATGCACGGAATCAGACTCTACAACTCAGAGAGAGTTATAAAGCAGGTATGTTTTATTACAGCGCCGGGTGCAAGG
>JANHGB010045082.1:0-74715 GCA_026283785.1 Coracopsis vasa | reverse complement strand
CTCTCCCCGCAAGGCCCGTACGTCTTTGTCCCGTCACCGACCCAGCAGCAGCAGCAGCAGGAGAGGTCACCAACGCCGCCGTTGGCGGGGTTGCCATGGGAGGAATGGGTTACGTCGCCGTGTTGCGGGGCGAAAATGCCAAAGGTGGTGAGGATGGCGCCGCGCAAGCGGGTGATCGATGAGATCAGTGACTCCAGCAGTGAGAGTGCGAGAAGTAGCGAGTGTGAGAGCAGTGATAGCAGTGTGAGTCAGGGCAGGAGTGAGGACGAGTACCGGCCGCGGAAGAAAAAGAAGGCCGTGTCTGTCAAGGGAAAGCACAGGGCCGTCGCTGAAAATTCTCTATTGTTGAAACAGCTCCTGAAGTTGCAGTTGTAAAGGGCAGCAAAAGCATCTAATCCTCACCTGCATACCTCCCTTCCCACAAGGAAAGAGTTAATGCTTATAAATATACTACCAGTTTTGTTCCTGGTACAAGAAAAGGAATTAATATGTGCTGAATAAGGGAATTAGTAGTGCCTTTAAGTTCCATGACTGTGCTTCACCTGCTATGGTAGAACAGGGCAACAGTCTGTTAGGTGGAAGTAGAAGACAAAGGAACAAAAGAAGAAATGCTAAGGGACATGTTAGGGAATGTCCCTCAGCTTATCAAGTATTTGCATACTTCTCAGGCTTTCACAGGTGCAATTTCCACAGCAGTCAACTTATCATATAAAATGTTAGATATTATTGGTTTCAGAATAATTAATACATTTTAAAAAGAATTCAGAAAGACTTTGAGTTTATTTCATTTTCATGGGACACCTGGCCTAGAACAAACCCGTAACTATCAAATTCCTACCATCTGTACATGTTTCTTTATGTTAGGAAAAAATATTATTTATTTCTGTTGCTTTGCTTTGAGGGAGGAAGAAAACAAATAAATTATTTTACAAGTTTGTTGGGGGATTTTTTTGTTGTTGTTTTTTGTTTGCGGTGTTTTTAAATTGACACTTTAGGCTTTGAAAATAAACATCAGACTCTTTCCTTAACACAAACACATTCTACTGAATCTTGCAGTATCGCGTTCCCCACATATATAACCTGTCTCTAATGTTTTTCTGAAGTTTCATCTCTTCATTCATGATCCCCTGAAAGGTTAACATTTTTTTTCAGAGGAATCGGCTGAATTCAGTTAATTTTGTCTTTGAATTCAAATGTGAAATCGGATATTCGAGATCAATACGTACCACTGAAGAAATTCATTTCAGTGATCATGCTTTATTTTTCTTTAAGATAGAAAATCATCCTTATGATCAAAGTTTTGTTGCAACTTACTTATCTTTCAGGAGATGTATTTTGTCCATATAAAAAAAAAAAAACCCAGCTAATAAAAGCATTCTCAGTATAATATTCAGCCATATGAAATGCCTCCCTCTCATATAAACATACAGCATAACAAAGAAGAACTTTTAGGAACTTATGTAAATAAATTCTACTACCTATGCCATGGCAATCTATATAGCCTTCACTTTCCCATCAACCCCTGTGGTGATGATGCCAGGAAGAAATAATGATCTAGAATCCTCCCTTTGCCTTTGTAAGATAATTCTGGTACTGCCTACTGTGAGAACAGGCTGCACTTGCAGACAGTGCAGCTTCAGCCTCCGTGTACGTGAACTGCAATGATAGAATGGAGTTCATTTTTTATGAGTCTGAATGGGTCTGAATTTGCCTGGATTTCAGAAGATTATTAGATACAATGTAGGTGCAATCAACAGGACAGTTTTGTACTTAAAGTAGATCTATTTAAGGCCCAAAGTCACAAGAAAGCCTGTGTGCTTAAAGTGGAAGACAGGTGCTTATGTTTGCATTTACAGTTCTCAAAGCACCTGCCCAGCTGCAATGTAACACTAGAGGTGACAAAAAATTACGATCAATCAGGTTTTTTTACAGTTCAGTCTTTTTAGGTAGCTACAATTCTGCTCCAAAGCATATTGGCATAGTGACTTTTGAGAAATCATTTCTGTGAACTAAGGGACACTATCAAACCAGCCTTCCTCTGCCTCTGTCACTTCAAAAGCTCAATCCAGAAAAATTTCCAAGCGTATTTACTTGCTTAGGATTTAAAAAGCCTTCTATACTAGCTGAAACTTTCCTTTTTAGACATGAAGAAGGTATAATCAAATAACTTCTGGAAGACTGGTCAAGAGGTTAGAGGACACAGAAAAATGAGTTCAATTTATTTCTTCTGTGTAAGGGGATTCAAACCTATCTTACAGAAGAGCACCATTAAATGTGAGGTATTTGAGGATGATGGAAGTGCACTTGAAGCTGTTCCATTCTGCAAATGATTAAAAAAGGGACTGGATGAATTGAACGACTACACTCAAGTCTTGAAACGTAATAGACTAGGGTATAATTCCCACTTTGGGATACTTTGAGATAGTATGGAGGGCCTCAGTTCCTAATACAGGTCTGTCATAGCCGCCAGATGCCAAAAGTCCCAATGCAAACCCAAGTACAGCTGCTTCAGATGTTGTAGAAAACTGGGCTCAGTGGAGAGAGGATTTGACGCTGTGTGTCTTTTTAGGGTTTCAGTTCATCAGCCCAAGTGGGGCAAAAGTGTGAAGATCCTTTAAAAACTGATAACTCTGTCTGTTTACAGAGACTTCAGTAACACAGAGACATTATGTAGTGAACAGAAATACTACTGTGAAACTTGCTGCAGTAAACAAGAGGCCCAGAAAAGGTAAGCAAAGAGCAGGCTATTTCACCATGTCCCTCCTGGGCTTTGACAAACTTCTTCCTTGATATTTATTGTGTTTAGATACCTAGAAGCTTTACGCCCCAGCTGCATTCTCTGTGTGGGCCAAAGAGCTAACAGACAAATTTGAAGTTATTACATATCTCTTAGTCTAGAAGCTACTGCTAGTTGACTACTGTTACTTACAAAGTGCTTTTATAATGCAAACGTTTACTCATTAACGAAAGACAAAATGGTTTTGAACTTGTCAGGTCTTTATCACATGCACTGTAATGGTTTCACAGGATGAGAGTAAAAAAACTGCCAATGATTCTTGCCTTACACCTCAAGAGATTCAAGTATATGGAGCAATTGCACAGATATACTAAGCTGTCTTATCGTGTAGTATTTCCTCTGGAGTTACGTCTCTTCAACACATCTGGCGATGCTGTCAACTTAGATCGCATGTATGACTTGGTAGCAGTTGTTGTTCACTGTGGAAGGTAAGATACTTTCATGTATATCTCAAGCTACTGCCAGACATTTGCCAAAGGCAAAGGCATGCCTGACAAAATGCAGGGAGAATGGGAATGATGTCATAAATTGTGCTGCTGGCCCAACTTGCCTGTGTCGTGGCCTGAACCTCTTAGCCACCCTCCCTCATAGTAAAGCTCTACTCATTCTAAAAACAATATCTCAGGCCTCCAGAAGTCACAAGACTGGTTTGAATTAATAGAGCTGTCTCCTTCTTCAAGAGCCCACTTACAGAGCTTGGAAGTCAGGACTCTGTGAAAGACAGAAGCATGCAGTTCCTGTAACAGATTATCTTGTTCTCCTGTCAAGCAACAAAAATGATAGCTTTAATAAAGCTTTTCGCATATGGGGTATTGTCAAATATGAAACAAACAGAAATCCTTGGGGCTTTAAGAGTATGACTTCTTGTCCCTCTTCCCAAAGATTGTATGTAACTAAATATTCACGGTTGATACCAAGCAATTTTTCACCATAAACTTAGTTCATTACATCTTAAAAATATTTGCAGTAGTTGATGCCTGCCAAAAGCAAATTGTTTATTATTCGATAGGTTAATTTGAAAATGGTCTTGGCACAGATGAAAATACATTTAGCTTTCAGTTGATGAAGCCTTTGCAAAAGGTCAGTAAAAAGTGAAAGGAGTAAATGTCTACTGGACCACCAGGGGTGGGTTTACTATGTTCTTCATAACGTTTAGTTATAATTCAGTCTGTTTGCATATAGAAAAGTGACTTATCAAAAATGGACTCAATAGTATCTTCTAATATTTTGGGCTTTGTGTGTTTTGCTTTCTAGTGGGCCAAATCGGGGGCATTATATTACTATTGTGAAAAGTCATGGATTTTGGCTCTTGTTTGATGATGACATTGTAGAGGTCAGTATGCTGAAGGTCATGAGCACAACTTTTATGTTTATGTTCTGTTTTCTATCTGGGGTTAAAATTCTGATCCAGACCTGTGTACAGATTACTAGTTTGCAAAGCCACAGTTTGTAATGTGACATTTAGCACAACTCTGTTAAGTAACATTGCAAACAAACTTACTCATCCTGTAGTTCTTATTCTGTCAGTGTCGGAGAGGGTGGTTTTATTTCAGAGCAACATCAGTTTTTAATACCAGACTTCAAGGGTTTCATTTGGAATTATTTCTATATCTAATAAAATCAATTTAATTCATTAAGACTTAAAATATCCATGAACTATGTTGCAATCCCTGGCAACATCACTCAGCAAAACTGGGTTGGGTAAAGCTAGCATTGCTCTACAATTTTAATTTTTGAACAATTGGGAAGTTAGAAGAAAGTCTGGATTCTACAGTCGATCTGGGTTTGTCTGAATGTAAGTTGGAGCAGGATCTGGCCAGCAGCTATTACAGATTCTGTCTGAGCATTCTGCAATTCATTCCTAAGCAACCCCCTTATGTCTTTGCGGCACCTGAACAAAACTGAGGTCTTAAGTCTTATTTCCCAGGAGTAAATCCAATGGAAGATAGTAAGCACTGGGACACTGGATGAGCCATGTCTTGAGGAGTGTTTCTGGAAATTTCAGAAGGGAGGGGTCACATGGTCACATTTACGTGTTTCAACAGTGTTCACTACTGTGTTCCAAGGAGTCTCTCTGTTGTTGGAAAAAGCCTAATTTGGTTAGGTTCACCAAGACCAACATTCCTATTGATTTCCGTGACTGAGACCAGTAGGGCTTAGCCCCTGAACATTACCCTTTCACTGCTTAAATTGCAGACAGAATTTGTTAATTGCTACCCTGAAACAAGTAACTGAATTTGTCTTTCGTGTTTACACAGTCATTTGATCCAGGTTTGGTACTTCTTTTACCTAACAGCACATTAAATTCTTTTGTTTATTTTGCAGAAAATAGATGCTCAAGCTATTGAAGAATTCTATGGTCTGACCTCTGATATATCAAAAAATTCAGAGTCTGGCTATATTTTATTCTATCAGTCAAGAGAGTAACTTGGCAAACTGTGACAATTGCGCACAATGATGCTGCAACGTGAGAGACTGTGATGGATCCTTTAACTGACTTTTACACAGAGCACATCTTGTGTGGTTGAGCAGTGATACACTCTGTCTCCTATTAAACGGTCTATGTGATAGTGACTATAATCATCCATTTTTGACATGTAAAACTTTGTTTTGGAGAGGGGGGGTTGTTCATAGTTTTTAAGTGTGATTGAAGAATTAATTGCAGTCAGATTTTAGTGGAATTTATATGGACTAACATTTACAGATAATAAGATTTGGATGTCAACTGTTAAACCCAATCCAGCTAGAGTAGTATTTTTAAGGAAAAAAACATCTGTTTCATGATGATTGGAATTCTGATTGTATAGGGGATTTTTTTAACATGTTACTCTCTGATATTATTCCAAAATCTTTTAAGCTTTGGGTTATTAAAAAGTTTCAGTGCATAACCTCAGGCCTAAAATTCACATACAGGGATTTAAATTACAGTGGAACCAAGTAATTCTGTATGTCCAGTCACTTTATTTATCATGAGATAGTACAGGTGAGATGAGATTTCAGAACTTACAGAGCACTGGAATAAAGGGAGTGAGATGACACATATAACACAAATAAATTCCATGTATGGAGACTGAGCTTATCTTTCCATAAAAATATCATGGGTTGTTTACTTAAGTTTGCAGAGATTGCAACACTGCTCACATACGACATCCTTCAGGACTGAAACAACATTGCATTTAAATGTGTTGCTCACACAATACGTAAGACATAAATTGATCCTGCAATTTTCTGTAGGTTCTATTTTCATTTCTCAAGACAGAGTCCATTTCATAGCAGTATAACATAATGCATAACAACCATTAGTTTGCACTCACTGTCATGTATATACCATCTCTAACATTTTGGCCATGTATGACAGCATTAGAGTCACCACAGAAACAGATAGGCTTCTGGAGTGTCTGACTTTAAAAACATCAAAAGGCTTAGTTTGTGATTTTACTGGGTGAATTTGGCTGGCACCAGTATAGTACTGGTTAATAAAATTGCTGTACTCACTGGAATTTGGCAAAGAATTAATGTAGAAGAAAGTATCAACAGGGTACGAGAAGGGATCGATATAAGGTTAAGGCAGTGGTAACGCTGCGTAAGCACCTTGCTTAGTTCGACAGTTTCACTCCATTATACAATTCTTGAACTTCAGTAGCCATATTCCTGTTGCAATGAAGTCAACAGCAAAAACGCTCTTCATGTCTTCAGGGGCACTGATAGTTGATTCTAGTATTTACAAGGAAATATTCTCATCTCACAAGGTATATTTCTACCTGTTATATTTCATTCATTCTCATTAAGTATTTATTAGACAATGCTGCTTTTAGTCCTTCTTTAAGAAGCCTGACTGCCACTTTATGGCCACCACTCCATTTCAAGAAAAGGCTTTTGAAGTACAGTTAAATCTTGTAATTTATTCTTCTATAGGAAAGAGAATAACTTTTTTTTTAATTGTAATCTACTGTGAATGTGAAATATCATTTGCTAAATAATGGTGAAAATGAAGTACTAGCTTCTACTGTAACATCAATTGAAGTTCAGTTGGATTTATCAATGGTCATTTTGTAAACTGAAGAAATGTAGCACTTTATACTGAATGAGAAACGTAAGTGGACTTTTTATCTAACATTACTTGTGACTTATCATGTTGTTATACCAATACAAGAAAACATACTAGAATGTAACCTTAGAGTACTTACTTAGGTGAATAATAATAGTGGTCTACAAAGATCACTCACATGAATGAAGGCACGTATGCAGGCTCAAGACAAGCATAATTGGGATGCAGCTCTAGTTCTACTATTGATGTTAGAATGGAATGTTCTGTCTCTAACACAGGAGAGAGACATTTTACAGACTTCAATTCTCACTGAAGCCCTGAAGGTTTTCCACTGAAAAGCTAAACCTGCAAATCCCTCTTTAATGTATTTATTTATTAGCATTCAGAAATTCCATATAAAAATGTAATAATCACTTGCCTTTTTAAAAGGGGTAAGGTTTCCTTGTTGTGAATGAAGGCACTTTCTTGATCAGCATTAGCCAGTGCTGGTTCAAGGGTCTATACATCATGGCTTACTGCTGCACATTCTTAGAGCACTCTTCAATTTAAAAACAAGTAACAAAAAAGATATTCTTGAGGTATTATTTGCAAGTTATGGGCCCACGTTTATATGAAAAGTAATCTTTCATAAAAAATAATTTTTAAATCAGTTCAATTTTTTGGAAATATTTTCCATATTTCAGTTGAGTTACTGAAAAATTGACTTTTTTAATGTTAATTATATGAATTAATATTTAAATACTAAAGTACAGGATAATAATCTTTGGTTTTCTCCAGCTGCAAGACAGCTTTCGGTTGCAAAATATGCAGGTAATTGCAGTATGGCATTGAGAGTAAAATTACTAGAATAAGCCTTTTCATAGAGTATACTTTAAATTCACGCTAGCCCATGGAAAGATCACAGCACTGGTATTGCACCAGTCCATCATCAGTGGTCTGACAGTAACTCTGAAATATTGTGGAATACTCACTTCATGCCAACACCAGCTAAACTAAGGAGCATCTTCTTTTGATTAGAAATGAAAAATGTGGTCACAATTCTTTGAATTATATCCAGTCTACAGTGTGCTAAATGTCTTGACTTCAGTCCAGCAAAAGGTGTCCATCACGACTGTAGGAATACTGCCAGTCTGGGCAGCAGAACTCTGCTGTGTCAAATTAAGAACATCCGCATTGGTTTTGCAGGATCCTCACAGGAGCAATCATCTGATATAAAGTATTCTAGTTGATTAAATAAAACATAATCCTTTTTCTCTTACGCTTCTGTGTTGATTTCTAGTCCCTTATGAAAGAATGGAAAAATATCTAGGACAATAAAAGCTTTTCAGCCAACTGCTAGAAAACAAACCGGTAGCACAGATGTGTCCAATAGTATTCCGTGCTTCCCTAAAATTACTTTTTTATGGTGTCAGGTTCTGAGCACATTAGGCGTAATGACACCTGAAGTTTTCTACTTGTTTCATGTGCTGTTGCTGGGATGTGTTGTCTATTTATAAATCTTATTATTATGTTCTTACTTAGAAAAAAGGACATTTCTGTCCTGTGCTGTTTTTCCACCAAACCCAACTGAAGTACCACAGTGCTGATGAATCAGTTATCTTAGAGGATGAGCTCAGACCTCAACTTTCATGTTTCACAGAACAGGCTGTCAGGATTTTATGTAATTTCTATTTCTGGGACATAGCAGAGGAAGGCAGAAGAAGGGAGTAATAGAAAACCATACCAGTGAGGCAGAACACCTTGCTGAGAAATTAAGTCCCAAAACTATTCATGTCAATCTTATTTTAATAATTTAAAGTTACCTCAGAGCAGTAGACTACATCTTAATAGTATTGTTCCTTTAGCAGCTGGAGTAAAGAAAATAAAGCAGTAGGTGTTTCCTTTGTATTAGATTTAATAAAGATATCAAAGACCTAACTAAGCTCAAACTGAAATTCATGTTACTTGTTGGGTCCCAAAGTGCCACCACAACCTGTCTTTTACCTTCAGACATTACATTTCATTCACCCATCTGTTACAGCATCATGTACTTGGGACCTGAGCTGACAGCTTGCAGCTGCCAATGGTTTGATGCCTCGCAGCAGCAAACCCTTCTTGTTTTGGCTCTTTTTTGCTGTTGGTGGCTGATAAGTGTTAGCGCTGTCTTACAGCTGAATGTGTACTAGAAATGTTAAGAGGTTTTGGCTGTGTACCTGATGTTTGCTGGTGTTTTTTTAAATTTATTTCTTTTTCATTGATCTGTTATTATATTTGTAAAATAACTTATGTAGTTGATATTATTTGTTTTCTGTTCTGATTTTTATGTACTTTGATTTTTTACAATGTAATCAACCTTAGCACTTTAAGAAACAATTTCAATCTTGTGAAATTCCAATCAGTTTAACATTTTGCCTTTCTCTTTTTGCTTTTGTAGCTGTTTGCTTATGATTCAACGTTTCTAGTTACAACCCAATTTCCATCTGTAGGCTTGTGGCCCTAGTCGGATTGTAAACCTGGGAAACCCAAATTTATTCATACATAACAAGGATGCAGTATTTACTATGTGTCTGCTACACATAGCAGTATGTACCTTATGAGTTGCACTCAGTGCACATTTCATAGCCTTTTTTGCACTCTACCTGCTAACCTTTCTGAGAAATACTTTAATACTTTCATCTGTGGCACAGTTATCAATTACTGTAATTTAGAAAAGCTCCACTTCTCACAAGAGAATTCCTTTTACCAAACACAGAGTTAGCTGTCAGTCAGCTGATCGTGCAGGTATTGCTCTATTTGCCGTTTTAGCTGTGTTCTGTACAGTCTCAAATATGAATAATCTTAACTGCTGCATTTATTCTCGTGTAAGTCCTAGCAAGGAGAGCAATCTTTTTGCATCTTCCTTCTGTCCACTTGCGCTCACATAAGAGAAGATGAAGCAGGAAAAGTGCTGGTCCAAAAAATGCCACACCATCTAGCAAAGACATTGGATGTTTTTTAGAGGCCAGCATCTGTGGTACTCATATCAGGAAGTCACTGACTTTCTTTGTTGTTAATGGAAGGGTTATTCTTAGTTGTTAAGACATTTTACTCTCTTTGATCAATTAAAAGTCCAGGTCTTTTTTCCTGTTGCATCAATTCTGTTGCTGAGGTATTTCTTCACAATTTAACATGGCACTTCGTATTTAAATGCCCCTTGGGAAACCTCGATAGACACTCTTTTAATTTCTTTCCAGTTAACATGTGTTACTTCAAAGAGATTGCTTGAACTTGTGCACAAGACTTACTCAGATTAACACAGTCTTTTTGCACACAAGGTCAAATAACACCTATCAGGAGGTATGTGCCCACCTGATGGGACCTTCTGGGCTAAGCCCACACCTTTTTACACGCTAATAATTCTTTACCTGGCAGAAGGTTTGCTTGCTGGCTTTGCCTGAATGGTTTAATATGAAACCACACATAACTTCCTTTATTCGTAGTTTCACAGTTGCTATAATTCTTTAATAATTTTGCTTCATTTGGTTATCACAACTGGGACTATTGTACAATTTAAAATAATTAACTTTTGTGTGCCATTCACAGTGGTCAATTTAACAGCCTAATGTTTCTGGTGAAGGCTGTTGCAGGTGGCAACTTTGCTATATGGAAGGATATTAAAGAGTAAGCGGCTTTTCTGTGATAGCACAGTACATCTGTAGGAGGAGCGGGACTGGCATACAGCTTCCTAACACTCAGCTTGCACCCATCTGAAGTTGGTGCTCTGTCCTCTAGATAATCCTAATCCTTCTCTTAGGGGTTCCAAAGTGGCAGAAGCAAACCCTTTGTGAAGACACCTTGTGATTCACCAGAACATCTTGCTTGCCACAGTAGATAATGAATATTTGCAACCTGTCTCTCCCTGATCCCCAAAACCTCATTAATAGATACACATTCCTTAAAGACGCTGAGCTTAAACGTCAGCTTTGTATTTGCAACGTGTTCATGTTTGCAAATGTCCCATGTTGGACTATGTTCACATACTAAATTGTTTCTTAGTCCTCTCTCAACTGTCATTCTAACATCAAGAGCAACATAAGGGTGGCCACGTCACAGGTTAGAGTGCTTTTCCTGGAAACAATTTTCAAGCTTCTGTGGCTTTTGTTAAAGAAGACCTAACACAAGCTCAATAACTTATCCATGACTCTTTAGGAGTAAAGTCACTATATTCTGTATGAATATAAGTGTAGGGTAGGGAGGAAAGGAAAGAGAAGCAGAAGAAATATGGAAAGGGCTGGTATTTTGGAGGCTTTGAATATGTACATCTGTTTGTAAATACAGAGTCCCTCTCTACCTTGTCAAAATGATGCAGTCATAATAAAACTACTTAAATATTTTGTGCTAGTTTTTTAAATGGAGTAAGAAGTAGTAAAATTATTAGTCACTCAATTGGGGACACATAAAAGTACTGAATTTCTAGTAAAGTGTACAATACATGGTGTATGTGTACAATTGAGTATCTGCTCTTTTTAATCATGTACATGTAATTAAACCCTGCACTACCTGCAGAACTGTAAGATAAATCTCATGTTGGTTATTAAGGTTGTAACATAAGAAAACAGTATTTTCTCCTGTTAACATGTTTATATTTTACATAAAATAAACTCCCTAGCTGATCTTACTTCCATTCAATTTGCTTTTAATTCAGGTGGAGCCAGACTAAGGCTGAACATTGATGTTGTTTTTCACACAACAGGCTTCTGAATGTCAGGTATCTATTCTTACAGATGGCAAGACTCCTGATGTTTGCATTTTATTTCATGTGATGGAGTCATTGTATTTCAAGTGACTTCAGAGATTGTTCCACCACCTGTGGCAACTGCCTCTGAAGTGTTTTAAGGGAACAAGTTTTGCATGCAGTTCAGGAGCCGTCTTGGTGGAATATACACACAACGGCATGACTGAGCTGTACCTAGTTAATGCAAATCACTGACCTTGCCAGTGCTGCTGAGAAAAGCTAAAACTGAGCAGAATATAAAGCAGCCAGAAAGGAGCTACCTTTTACATCAGGGAGCAAGGAGAACCCCAAGCCCTTTAGCCTGGGGTTTTGCATGTGACTATAAGAGTGGGAAATGGTTTTGCTAATGACACTTAGTATTCTGTCAGAGAATTAAAAGATTCCTGTGTTTTGCTCATTTTCCTGAAGTTATTCATTAGCAAACACAATTTACTTTGTCAAAAGTGAGGTAAATAAGAGACTGGAGTCTTGCTCCTGTATAGATCGATTCTTGCTATTTCTTCAGAATCAGAGAACCAAAATTTAACATAGCTGTCAAACTGCATGTTAAATTTATAGCTAAGATGCTATAAGAGTTATGGCACATCAAACTATCAAAGGGCAAGATTGAAAACTGCATCTCACAGTACAGATTTCCTCTCAAATTCAAAATCTTGAAGCACCCTCAAATTTATTTCTAGGTTATTAGAACATAAGCTTTTAAATGCAGGATGAAGACAGAGATTTAAAACACAGGAGATGACTGGAATAAAAAAAATGGCAAATCCATACTTTTAAAATGGTTTAAATAAATAAAATTTATAGAGTACATATAAAGAAACCAAGAAAAGGTTTCCGAAAGCCAGGTTCACAATCACTGCATGTGGGCTCCACTAGAATTGCTCTCACTTCAGAAATGCATTTTCCCAGGAGCTGTGTGATGTTTACCAATGTCTCTGTTCCTTATTTTTTGGTATGAGTTAATCATTTTACATTAGATTGGGCTGTGTTCTGTGTACCACATAGACAAAGAAATGCTAAAATATAATTTCATCTTGAGCAGAAATTCAGGTATGGTAGGAGAAAATGAAAAGATTCCTCATTTAAATGCACTCACCAGACTTGAAACAATATTTATTAGACATGATTAAGTGTATGCCATGGAACACCATGTTTCTGGAGATGTTAGTTTCCTTAAATGTCTGTGTGCAATTTAAAACTCAAGTAAAATTTTTTAAAGAAGAAAAATAGGACAATCATTTTCAAGACACAAATATATAGATGGTAACAGAACATGTCAATTATCTGTTCTGAAAAACGCTCCTCTTCACTTATTAATTTTATATCAAATAGTAGTAGATTACTCCATCTCCTTGTTAAAATTCACTCACCCTCACTGCATGACTCATTTGGCTGCTTTACTGTGACACAAGAGCTTCAAGCTTTCCTCAGTCTAAAAAGATTACAACTACGTGCACTTGTTGTCTCTGGGAAGCTTCTGTGGCACAGGCTGTGGGACCAGCAAACCCCAGAAGATCTGGATTTTCCCAGATCCTTTCTCCCAGGGCACCCCAGACCAGACCAGCATCAATCTCCACACCTAAGCAGCTTCAACACACATTTTCCCCAAGCTCATCATTCCAGGAGCACACGCTGAATGGGTTTAGTATTTTTTCCAGTACAGATCACTTTGCTAGATCTGCTAATGTATTTTCCTATGTAAAGCAAAGTGATAAATAACCATGTGTGCTCTCCTGCTTCAGTGTGGTCCTGTGGTCTGAACCAAAGAAAATTCCTTTAAACAATCAATCCAAGACTTCTTGAACCATAACAACTTCTCCCCAGCCCCGCCTTTCTTTTCCTCCTATAGTTCCCTTCCCATGTTCTTATATGGGTGAAGCTCAGTCTCCTTTGTTGTAGACTGACTCACAACCTTTGTCACAGCAGACACCACAGGTGCCTATTTCTCTGAGCACAATGCTGAGGTTCAGGTGTGAAGGATGGGCTAGCTGTGAAGGAAGTCGTTGGTGGTATTCACCTCTCTAAAGAGTGATCATTATCAAAGTGAACATACTTTTTGCCTGTATCAGTTTAACCAGCCACAACACTACTCCTGATGCTAACAGTGCATTTCATCTCCACCAATACAGAAACAGCAGAGGAGGTAACAGCCTGGAGTTTGCACGTTGCCCCTGGATGCACAGAGAGACCTCCAGGATCAAACAGAATTCAAGAGATGTAGACTGACAGATACTTTTTGCCAAATAACTGCAAGAGTAAAATAAAGAGGTCAATACTGGAATGAAATTTAGAATAAACCAGAGTAAAAAATTGTCCTTTGGATTTCATTTCACACACGTATGAGGAGAAATATTCAAGCCACATTCTAGAACAGCAAAGATGCTGAAACAAAAGATATAGGTTTCACCTGGCATTGCAAACTAGACATCACAAATGCTTGGGCATCAATTAAGAGACTACATGATAGAGACGAAAATCTACTGTCACTTACTGGGTTTAGCTGAAAAGAAGCTCAACAGGTTTGCAGTTTCACAGTGGGATTAGTAATAACAGAAACTGGCATGAAGATTCTTGCAGTATCCTCATAAAATGTTTGGTGTGCTGAGCTGTGTTTTCTGTACAGCTGTGAGACAAGGGTATGTGTGGGACACTATAAGAACTGGAGAAGAACTACAAGTGGGATTATCTGTGCTCTCTGAAAACATGGTTCAGGAGCTCAAACAAAATCTTACACTTAATTTAGTCACTAATCATATCATTCTCACTGTAATTTATGAAGCATTTTTCATCTTCAAGATGGTTCAACCAATAACTTATCTTTCCAACTCGTCATTTGGTGAAAATTGTAGAAATTTGGCTATGAGTGCCAAAATCCATATGTACTTTAGATAACTGCAACTTGAGCTGAATCTGGCCACCCCTCAACTAGACTAGTTTAACTAGTAGCAACATTTTCACCAGCTGCTGAGCAGCTGCCTTGACGACCTGTTCACCTCCGGATGCAGCTCAATGTGCAGATCTTGTAGCACATCGCTCTAGTATAACCTGATCTCTTGCTATCTCTGAAACAGCTTGTCTTGCACAGGGACAGCTGAAGTTACTCAGAAAGTTTGTCATAACTGCATTTCCAATTAATAGATTAGCTTTCTTTTGCCTCCTAGTAATTGTTAATTATGATATACTAGCAGGAAATACTAGGTAAAGCAAGGATGTTGTCATTTAGTTTATTTCTCTTTCTTCCTCATGGATATTTCTAGTTACATTTTCAGATGAAAAAAAGTATTCTGAGGTAAGGTCGTTGAAGCTTTGGCTGGTTTAATTCTGCAAGATGAGTAGTTCAGGCAGAGACCAGGGATGGCTAAGACACCAGAACAGCACTCAGCCACCCCTCAGAAGCTAGTCTTGAAAGCAAAAGAATCCCAAAGGTAAGTAGAATTATTCTTCCGTAGCCTTTACAACTATGATATTATTCAATACTCAAGTACAGCTTGTTGATTCTATTGTTGACATTTATAGGGAGCTTTCTGGGCATA
Organism: Coracopsis vasa; assembly: GCA_026283785.1. Taxonomy (NCBI): domain Eukaryota; kingdom Metazoa; phylum Chordata; class Aves; order Psittaciformes; family Psittacidae; genus Coracopsis; species Coracopsis vasa. The sequence continues at coordinate 59,584 of JANHGB010045082.1, read as the reverse complement.
CAGCATTACCATGCAGTGACAGGGTTTCAACCAGCATTGAATTAAGCACACTTTTGGAATAACTTGCTTCAGAGTAGCGTTCAAGATTTATACTAAACTGTACTCTTAAAATGGCTTAGAGAAGAAAGTACATGAAATCTAACAACTTTACTTTCTGGCAACGTTACACATTCATACTCATTTACGTTCCTAAATGCAGTTACAGAAGATGAGGAAAGATGATCGGCTTATCACAAAGCAAGCAGTACTGCAGAATACAGGCCATGCACAGCCAGCCTTCGGAATGGCAACAGCAGTGAACAAACACTCGCAGTTTAGTTGTTCTGCTTAGTTGCTATGATACTTGCAGAAGAAACGTACCTAAGAGAATGTGTTTGCTTAACGTACTGAATCTGTTGCTCTTGCTCTCATGCAGTCAATCCCCACCTCCAGATACTGAGCTGAAAACAAACCACGCCATTCACCATGCTCTGTATACAACTGAGCTGTATTTATCCAAAAGTATTTTACTCAAAATCCCTGTAATATGAAAATGACTGTATCCCCCAGGCAAAACACTTTTTATCTTGAAATTCTGTTACACCCGAATTCATGCAACCATTTCCTGCCCCTTTTTTATTGGTTGGTTTGTGTTTTGTTTTGTTTTTTCCTGTAAGCCATGAGGTATGGACTTCTTTATTTTTCCTATTACTCCTACAGTTTTGGAAATCTTCTACCACTGCACCTCTCAACTGAATTGAAAAGTACTTAGCTTCTCTCTCTCTGGGGGATGGCAAGACCAGTCCGAATTCAGATGAATTTTGCAACCATTTAATATCCAGTATTATAGGGTACATTCACAGGACTCATCCTTGAGGAAGGCAGCAAGGTCTACAGATTGTTATTTCCAATCTCATCCCTATCAAGAACCCATTGTATTACATGGGTCAAATAACGCAGCCTCTCTCTCCCTCTCTTTCTCACCTAGAAAATGGGTAGGCCAGTATTTACCTATCATCTCAGAGAACTATGGAGCTTAGATCAGAGGATTAGAAGCTGCAACCTCAATTATTTCATGTGCACAGTAACTAGGTTATAGCAGTATGTTCTTTACTTTTCAGGCAGTTTTCTTTTAATAAATACAGTCCTCCCTTCAAGGGGGGAGATTTGCAAACAGTAAGACTAGCGGACTGTTGTTTGACAGGAAAAGACCTTTACAGAAAGGTCAAACAACTGTCCAGAAGTGGCGGGAATTAACTCAGTGATACAAATATACTCCAAGTTCATCCTGAAAAGTCAGAATTACTGGATTTTATTTCCAAGCAACATACCCCATCATAACCCCAATCAAAGTCAGTGGGCAGAGATCAGGTCCAGAGTGAGTAATCGATGATCTAACAAGGGAATTGCTGCATGTTTCTTTCAGCTCAAAGTCTCTTATTATGACTGTATCTAGAGACTTCAAAGGAAAGGAGGAAAACCCTATTGCAGGCAGCCATGAAATAAATGACCCATTAAAGATCATTTCCTTACACAGAAAAGAAAGGAAAATTTCCAAGGAAAAGAAACTTTCCCTTCAAACTTACTCAGTTAATTGTTGCTTTTTGTACAGATAGGAATGAAGCTAATGGGTTATGCCCTGTGTACTGCCTGGTTCTATATGTATTTGCTTAGCTTAATTCTCCCTGAAAAAAACCCACATTTAGTCAACAATAGTTTTCCATTTATGCCTTAGATAATAAGATGCTATCATATTATTTACAGTCCTACTTATTATATCTTGGGCCCTTGGAAGGGTTTTAGGATGACCAGAAGATCATTAACAAAACTGACCTAACAAGGATAAAATAATACAAAAAAACCCTAACCAACCCCTCAATGGTTTTACAAAATTAAATATTAAAAAGGCAAACAACTTTATTCCAGAACTCTGTCCTTAAATTATTTCTCTCTTGGGTTTTGTACTCTATTTTAACCTTATTTTTCACATCTGCAAAACAGAGAAGTTAGCTAAGTCATTGCAATGTTCTAAGAAAGAAATGGTTAATATTCATGAAGGGGAGTGAGAAATGTTGTGTTCCTTTTATAAACGGCAATTCGTCGCCCACATGGGCATTTGGAGCTCATGAGGATCAAGTTTCCAAAAAGCCCCACGTTTTGTGTCTGGAACAAACACTAATAAATATGCAGAAGTGAACCAGCCTCAGCTGTTACTGTGATGTACCAGTGGTTTAAAGAGCCGCCATTCATATTCAATGCCCACTCTTATCACACGCTTTCTACTGACCAGCTATCCTCTTCCAAAAGCTGATAAGAGCTTTTATAGAAGAACATTTTCATTTGGCTGCATGTTAATTGTATGATGCTGGCCACCTACTGTGGAATAGTTTGCTTTTGTTATGTTTCCACAAGCAACGCACACACAACCAGGAAGGGACTCTACCTTATATTTTCAACTCCTTTAAACAAATTAAGCAACCCCATATGACCTTGTGGCTTTTCTACTTAGCAGAGAGATACTTCACAAAACAAAGGAGTCAAGGACTTAACATCAGAGATTCACTGTCCCTTGGGTTTTGGCCATATCAGTTATGTGACATGAAAATGTTTTGTGCTTCTTAGAACTTTACTTTGCAGATGCTTACCAAGTGTTGTCTTTACTCTTTGGCTTCATAATTTTATCATAATCATCTCAGTATTCTCAGACTTTAGGAAAGATCAGATCCAGACCTAAAACCAGTTCCAAATTTCCTGAGTTTGATATAGAAACGTTAGTAATACTTGTTTTTAGAAGCAGCCCATGGGACCCAACTAAACTCACATTAGGACTGCTGTGGGGTTTACAAGCCATATGGCGTAAATCCATTCACAAGTGGCAGAGGCTGGGTAACTTGTGCCTAATCTGATTGGTGACTCAGTGGATTAAGCAACTCACACAAGTGTATAACACAGGAACTTGTAAGTGACAAGGATGTTTTCCAAACAGTTAAATGATCATCTACTTTTACTTGCTTCTTGGTCAACACACAGTTTCAGACACAAAGAATATTCTGTTTCTCAGGCTTGAGGTATACTTGAGAAAGCTATGGGAAAAGCAATGGATGACTGCCTCAGGTATGGACCTCAGGGTATGGGCATCCTTGTGCTGCAGTGTCCTGCAACGCTAATGAGAGCATCAAGCATCATCCTACTGTTACTTTTTAAAAAAGATTATTCTTAATACCATGTGCATCCAATTGTTTTGCAACAGCAGCTTCTCCTGTTGCTGTGTCCCGTGCACTGTAAGACAGATACTAATCAAAATGGAGAACCTGCAGTAGGAGAAAACTGTGATCTTATTTCTCTAACAGTGTATTTCCTTGGCAGCAGATGCATTTTGACACTGATCCTTTTCACACCGGAAATGTATTTTCCTACTTTTGCGAAAAAGCACTGCCTTTCTTCCTCCCAAATCCTACCTGTCATCCTTCCGTAACAGGAATTTAATAAAAAGCCAAACAAAGCAAACCCCTGCGCCTCAAAATATCCTAACTGCCAGCAGACGAAATGGACCCAAGCACTGATGAACATGGTCTGATGAAAAAAGAGCTTAAAACAGAACACCACATCCAAATAACCTCCAACTTTCATGAATTATCATAATCTATATTCATGTAATATTTGATACACATGAACAGATGTGAAAGAAATCCTGACTTTTGCATGCTACAATTCACTGTGCTTCAGGGCATTCACTGAAGTCAACATGAGCAGTTTTTATCCTGTTATGTTAGAAAACTGGCTTGGACAGTCAGTAACTAGTTGTCTGTTAATTGAAAGTACACACACAGTACTCATGACTGGGTGCATGTACTTGAGGACGCAGTGTAGAGATGTTAGACCTTGGCAATCTGTGATGAACTCCCTGAAGTTTAAGCACTCTGACAATTTTGCCTGTGCTTTCCAGGAAATTTCTAGTCAACCAGAGTCTGAAAAGACAAAAAAGAGACAGGTTTCTAGAGGAAATATCAGCTCCAGAAGTGTGGCTCATCATGAAGCAGCGGGGTTTGGAGGTCAGTAAGTGTTTTCTCCTCCCTTTTAGTACCTATCTGTAATTTAAGGACTTTTACAAGGACAACTTATACATGAGGAGCTTGAATAGAAACAGTTTCTAAGCTGTTTGATCAAAGGTCTGTTTGACAGAGTGCTCTCTTTTTTGCTGGGAGCAAAGGGAATTTAGAACAAGCATGTGCTGAACCTTAAAAACCCCTCAATTAAATACCCAAATATATTCTTATGCTGCCTTTCTTTTAATAAGAATTAACACACCAACAACTCTTTTCTGCCTGAGTCACTCACCAGTACGTATTTTGTCTCTGCAGTAGTAAATTTCCAGTCCCCAGTACTAGAGCAGACAAAAGCCAGTTAAACTGAAAATTATGACTATTCTTTAATTATTTTAGGATTCCTTTCATATAAATTACTTGCATTTAAACTGCCTAAAATTTCTCCTACAAAGATCTTCTGTATGCATCTCTATGGCAATATATAAAGGAGCAAAATTTTTTGTTTTGCTGCGTACATAAAATATAAACCCACAGATTCTGGCATAATATGTAACCACTATTTCCTTAATTAGCCTTTCTGGGGGGGAAAGGCTGGTAAGCCCTTTGGAACAAGAGAGAGGACAAGTCTGTGTAAAGGGTGGGAAGCCTGTGCTCTTCAAAACGAGTTTGAGGAAACATCTTTCACCCTCTCCACAGGACCCTTGAGGTTTCCTCTGGAAGTACATGAGCACTCTCTTTTGCAAGGACCCAAAGGCCCTTTGCAAGTGTTCGTCCAGGTAAAGTCCTTGACTGGAGCAACACAACACCCCAGTGACCCATGGGCAATAAAACCCAGAGCTCCTAATTCCTTTATCTCCCCAGGCTCACCAGGGTCCCACTCTTTCTCATCCCCAGCCTGGACCATTTGCTCTTCCCATGCCCACTGGCCTGTAGGACCCTGAGGTAATTATCCAGGCTGCTTGTTTCACCAGTAGATGACCTGCTGTTATTACAATAAAGGGCAGCAAGTTATCTGGCTCTGAGAAGGGCTGGGACTCAACCAAGTAACATCACTAACAGACCTAAGTGTCTCTCACGGAGCACAGCAGTGGAAAGACAAATGTCAGGATGATAAGTATATATCCTTTTACAAACAAAACTGAGAATATCCTTATTATAATTCTTTCAGATTTTGGTTATTTTGGTATTAACTTAGATCAATACAACATGATGTAACTATTCTGTGGGTATTCAAAACATTCTGTTCAATTTTTTGTCTTCAAATTAGGTAAAGAATATATAATTGCCACTTATATGGCTTGCTTCTGCTCTTTCTGAAATCAACAGAGACTCCTTCTTCTGAAGTCAATAGCTTTTGCTTTACAGTTGCATTAATAACTGTATATGCAACTGTATATGCACTTGTGGGTCTGGACTCGGTCCAGAAAAGGGAAAATGGAATAGATGCATAATCTGGCCACTGCCTGAGCTCAATTTATTTCTGTGAGAATAGCACTAAATTTAAGGTACTAGCTGGAAGTTGCTTTATTCAAATGTTGCATTTTAATACAGCTGTTCAACTAAATGTCAGAATGTTAAGATTGGTTAATAAGCATTTCTAGTTAAAAAATAAATTTAAAAATTCACAGTATTCAGATTCTAGATTTCTTTTCTATCCACAGATTCCATGTGGATTTTAACAGCAGTTTAAAGTTCATTATCATATTTCTTGCTCCTCCTGGCTTCCTAAGTTCAAATTCAGTCTGATCATTGCTGCCCTTCACAAGTTAAAATGCTCATAATTCCCAATTCAATCAAGTGAGAACTTCATAATCTAATGAAATTCATTAAATTAAACAGTTCTTTCGTGGTCCCATTGTTTCTTAGCTGACTGATTCATCAGCCACCTAAGGAAATCTGCTAATGAGATTAAATAATCAGATAGTTAAAAGATTGTAGGTAGATTGAAGCCTATTAAAAAAGGTAGGCCAGTTTATGTCCCTTATATTCTATTATAACCCTCTAAAATTCGGAAGTCTCTGACACTGAACAGACAAATTTCAATTTTCTTGTCTTTGAAAATTGCTATAGAAAGTTTCCATTGAGGTGTTTCATCAGCGTTATTTTGTTCTTAGAGCAAGGATGAAGGCACTAGAAAACCTGAGATTCTCCCTAACATCATCATGTGTTGAATCCAGCATTTTTAACCTATTTTCTTTTACTCTGGGGCTACCTGTCAGCTTGCTAACTCTGGTGCACTTCTCCAAGAACAAAGTCATCTTTCACAAAAAGCCGTGTAGGTACCTAAGAAGCCAAGTTCTTTGCTGAAATAGGCTGAGTAGTCCTACTGAGAGCCATGAAACTTATTGATTTTTAACACATGGAAACCATCCACCATCCTTAATTGCTGCTGTCTTTTCTGAACCAAGTGGTTCTGATTTCAGACGTGTAGCTTTGAGAACATGAGGGAGCCGCTATATGAAACCCTTTGCGAGATACCCCTAGAGTGATGTGATACATAATGTCATGGAAAATTCATCTATCCCCTTCTTACTTAGTTTACTATAAAAATGTATGATAGAATTACCAAGAAGAGGTAGATCCAAGTATCTAAATTACCCAGCAGAAAGCTGTAGCTCTGTGGTTTTCTCACAGGAACTCGTACAAAGTGAAATTCGATTCCATCTTGCCTCGTCTTCATGATTAGAGGATACAAAGAGTATCTGAGCTGCGAACCTAATGCAAATAGTTGTTTCTTCTATTTATAATACAGAATGAGACTGGCTTTCAAAAAGCACTTACGGTAGAGTCACAGCTCTTCTTTGCTAATGCATGCTTGAAACTCCCACATCAGCAGGCTTTCTGTACAGGCACTTCTGATTCATAGCTGATTTGTACTTGGTATATGCACTTGGTATATACACTTATAAAGGTAAAACTATGAACACATCCAACTAGAAATAAGCCCTGACTTTTTTAAACTATTACATTGAATCATTAGGAGAGGCTTCGGTATCCGTAAGCGAGAGGAAGTACTCCCAATTCGTGCATCACTCAGAATAAACTGCTCATAAGGACATCATCTTTCAGTTTGAAAAGTGTGGGCAGAATGCTGCCACACATGGGAAGGCAACAAGTGCCCCTCTCAGAGGCAGAGTGTGGGTGCCACTTAGGTGCTTTTAGGCAGGATGTAATTGAAGGTTATCAAGGAGGAAAATAGCTCGCAGAGGAGCATAGGCACAAGGCAGTAGCCTTTGCAGTTCTTCAGGTATGCTAGACAGCTGCTGTCATAACAGCCCACCAATAAAGCAACTATTTTGTGACCCTAGACCCAGTCCTGAGTAAAGTAAGTTACATGAGCAAACAGCACTTACCTATTCAGGATCTTGTATTATACACCCATCTTCTCTAGGATCTGCAATACGGTGTAAGAGGATGGAGGGTGATGGAAAGTGCACAACAGCATCCATCTGATCAGAGTTGCCTGAGAAATGGCCTTCTCCAGCTTATGAAAGTTTAAGATTGGAGACATTTTCCTGCTCCTTACCAAATAACTTTTGAAACTTTTCTAGTTTGTAAGGCAGTAAAAAACCCCACAAAAGGCGTTTGTGGGAAGACTCATAACCACTCTTACTGCTAGTCTCTTAGTTACATACCACTTACCCCTACACGCTTGCTCAGCCATAGCAGTAAGCAAAGAGACCAGCCTTTGTCCATTTCCCTTTCCTGGTGGTAGATGGACCTATGTACCTGAACAGAGTGACTGCAGCAGCTGCAGCTTTTGTGGCCTGTGCATCACTCGCCCAGTGGCTGCAGCTGCTGCCAGCATCAGGCCAAGCAACTGCCCTGCAACCCTTGATACCCTGGACAAAAAGAGGGGAAAAAAGCTCCGAACATACAGCTCCCCACTCCAAGCAAATTCATTCAATAAAGCTTCTGTGTTCAGTGGTAAGAAAATACCGGCTGCAAAAAATTAATTGCCTTCAAAAAAAGCTAAGGATGCAATATTAATATAACCAAAGATATCAGCTGTAATGAATCATTTGGCTTCTTGGTTATTTGACTGACTTGAACCATTTTAACTTGAAATGGTTTTATGCAATGCATATTGGTTAATTTAATCTAGGTAAGGCATCCACTGAAAGGATGACTGAATTTGTGTCAGTGTGCGAGCGACGGTAATATATTTCTGCTGATAAAAGTGAAGAGTAATGCTGAAGAGAGCAGCAGAACAAAGTGCTCCTTTTTTGAGTCATAAACCATGATGTAAGCATTGAGAAATGGTTTGATGTCATACTGGGAGGCAAACATTGCACTGACAACACCAGGGTCAAAAAAAAGCACTTAAGAAAATACAGAGATAACAGTATTTTTGAGACTGGGAACGAATGCATCTGTGATAATTTTTCTTTGTCTTTTTCTTTTGTCTTTCCTGTTTCAGAAGCAGCTTTTTCTTATTCAGAATCAGGATTAGGCTACAGCTACAAAAACATTACTAGTTTCTTTGAAATCTCAAACATTAGAATTATTTTTCTGATTTAGGGTGCTTTGTACTTGGCTGATGATCAGCGACACAGACTGCAATCTTGCTCATTTTAGTCTGTCAGGTGTCTCAGGGTACAAGTGGATGTGCAGATGCGGTGTCAGGGTGACCCAGTCTTGCACACAGGCACCAGCCTCCTTCATCGAGGAGTCAATTAGCACCAGCTGGAGATCCAGGCAGAGACTGAGGGGCCTGTGGGATACTGGATTATTTTAAGCTAAAGCATCTGCAAAAGTTGGTGAGCATTTATACACCCAGAGAGTTAGAGCGGGGGAACTGAAACCATTCAACTACAAGCAACGACAGTTCAAATTCACATTTGAACAAGGCCTGGCAAAGAGATTCAGAAACATTTGCTTACACAGACATTAGCTATTGTTATATCTATTATCTATTGTTCTTACAGGATCACTCATGAATTCAGCATGAGTAAAGCATAACGATGCCTTTTCCTGTACCTCTGCAGAAGAGGTGAGCAGACAGCATCAGCAAGAACTGTGTGAAACTGGAGAACTCATGGAGAAACAAAATGACTCATGGATTGTATAGGTGGAAGAGAAAAGCATGAAAGACACATGATAGAAAATCTCAAATGTGAAGAATGCCAACAAATTATGTCATCCAGCATTTTGTAAACTGACCCTTCACATGTTTAATCCTTCGCATAAATGGTAAGTAGCTCACTTTCAGAATATTCCAGCAAGATTTTGTCTTCCTTCAAAACATAGAAACTCTAAAAAAGTAGATGAATTGGCCGATGTGATTGATTAGGTCAGTGATACATCCAGGAATGGGATGTGACAATTCCCACTTCCCTCTTTAAAACAAAATAAAGCCAAGAATCAGTTGGGTTTCTATCTTTGCCAAACATGAGTATAGCTTAGCTGAACCCTATCCATTAGGGCCACACTACACTCAATGAAATTTGCTTCACTCATAAACACAATTAACTGAGGATGCCAATATGTGTTGGTCTAACATGAGACCATAATATATTTGTGATTATTAATTTCTAAAAAAATCTACCAAACAAACAACATACAAGAAACCCCACACCAACAAAACCACTTTCATTTGTTTAAACATCTTTACCTAGTTCTACTGCAGTGACTTTGCTGGTCTAGTTTCCCTTCTTGCATACTGCCCAGCTCTACTGTGTACAGATATTTTGCAAATACAACTCTGTAGCTATTTCTAGGAGGCACTGACTGCAGTATCTACTAAAAACAGTTTTGTTTTACTAAGAAGTCCAAATGTGTTATTTCTGTACCAGTCAATTACCAGGTAACAGTGTTTTTACTTTTAAAATACCATTTCCAAGTTTATCATCTCGCTCCGTGACTTGTTATTCTTCTGGATTAAACATGTTTGAGATCTGTGATGGTATCCCAGGTGATGGTTGCCATGGTGCTTCACAGGATTTTATTTCTGCTCATTCCTCAAAAGCAGGACTTTGATTCTCTGTGGGAGGCCCAGAGTTGCACTAGTCTCAGATTTTATTGTCTTGGCTATTCTGCTCCCTCTAGCAACTACCCAGACATGCCACTGTCATTTTTATCATATTCTATCTGCTCTGCTCAAAATGCACATCACAAATCATTTTCTTCCTTTCTGTAGGACCTCACCACAAATCTACTGAACTTTTCTTTTGTTTCTACTTAGCTTCATCTCAAGCACAGATTATTGTCCATTAAAATTTCAGACTACATTTTCTAACATCATGCACAATATACCGAGTTTTTAAAATGTCAATTATGATCCAGGGTACTTCAAGAGACTTAAAAATAGGAATAGCAAAACTACTGTGATTCTAATTGCCTCAAATGCTGTGCTTTCTACAGGAGAGACTGTCTCTATGCAGTTCAGTCTCACTTGTTTTGCTAAATGCCTTCCCCAAATCCTTTTATTATGTAAGAGCTTTAGAAAAATTGCCAAGTCTCATTTCTACAAAATGACTGACAGAATGACTACCTCAGAGGCCCTGTCAGTGGCAGTTAGGCACCAAAATGTATTTGGGAAGCTGAGCCTTGCTGATGCATTTGAAAAAGTAGACCGTTTCCTCTAGCTTTGCTTATGTTAAAAGGTACTTTCAGCAGTGTCTTATCCGAAGTCAAAGCTGAAGGATCATTCCATATAACAAAGGCAGAATCCGGTGCACTGAAGTTTTAAAGTCAGGTGTTCAAACTGTGGTTTCTAAAGAGCATATGTATAAAACTTATATACTCACAGCAGATCAAGCAGTAATTTTAAATGAGTCAGCACAGATATACACAAATGTTTTATGTAAAATAGTAGTTACTGCCTCTCTTCCACAGGATTTGCATCTTCTGAGTGACTGAGGAACAGAGAAGCATAAATGAAACCTCTTACCACCCAATTTAATTTTTGAGCTTTATTTGACCAGAGGATAAATTTGACACAAAATATTTGGAAGCAGGCAGGATGTAACTGAAGGTTATCAAGGAGGAAATAAGCTCCCAGGGAAGCAAAGGCACAAGGCAGTAGCCTGCCAAATTCCCTGTGCAGTTCTCCAGGTATATTAGACAGCTGGCATTATAACAGCCCACCACTAAAGCAACTATTTTGTGACCCTAGACCCAATTCTAAATAAAGCAAGTTACATAAGCAACAGCACTTTACCCATGAAGGATCTTCCATTACAGAGCTGTCCTGCCTAGGTGTAACAAGGTGGAGGTGATGGAAAGCACACAATAGCATCCATCTGATCAGAGTTGCCTGAGAAATGGCCTTCTCCAGCTCATGAAAATTTAAGATTGGAGACATTTTCCTGTTCCTTACCAAATAACTTTTGAAACCTTTCTAGTTTGTAAGGCAGTAAAAAAAACCCATGAAAGGTGTTTGTGGGAAGACTCATAACCACTCTTACTGCTAGTCTCCATACTAACAGTTACATACTGTAGTAGTTGCAGCAATTTTACATTTAAATCATCTTTATCCACCACAATAATTCTCTTTTCAGAACATTAACTAGTCTGTATGTGCTGGAGAAGAAAGGAGGTAGGAATCACCTACCTGGAGCGTAAGTGATGACAAGCTCTGTTAAGCTATCAGAGTTAACCAGAGGCAGTTGTTGATAGAGAGCTGCTCCACATCTTGCTCTACTTCAGGGCCAGGATAATGAGTTCCACCTGAGAATCACTGATGGTCATTCATCACTGTGAGGAAAACCAGTATCAGTTATCAGGTGTATCATGTAGGTCAATCCAAGCATGTCTACATGACACAGAACTGTACCAAGGAAGCTAAACAGTTAAGTTAAAAATCCCACCAATGTACTGTTCAGCCTGGGTGAACACACCTTGTTGATTAACAGGACTAATTAATTTGGATAGGTGTATATAGCTCTGCTGCTGCAACAGGAACACTTCCCAGTGCCTCACCAGGACAGAGTTTAAACCAAAGATAAACCACAGTGCCAATAAGTCAATGAAAAAAGCATCATCCATTCATAAGGATGTCAGTCAATATTCATCTATTTCAGCTAAAACCAGAAACTCTCCCTTAATGACCTAGTTCTTCTGGTTCACATTTCTATCTCTGTGTAAATTTGTATCTTTTAATACTAAACTTGCATTGTACAATGCTAAGCTTTCCAGAGACACTAAAGCCTGCATTTATAAACACATCATAGCAGATTTACTGTTGGACCACTTATATTATGTGTGTCTCTTAGAAACACCTAATAAAAAATTATAAATATTCCAAAGAGGTTTTAAGTACTGACAAAATAAATGGACCCAGGGCATTGGAAAAAGCTAGCTATGGTACAGGCAGTCACCAGCCAAGCTTCCTCACATACCTGTCATTATGTCTCTGAGCCCTGACCTGCAATAGCCTTCTTTTCCAGGGGCAGGCTCCCCTCCTTCCACCACTGCACATGTCTACATGTGGCCAGGCACTCATCCCCAAAACACCAGCTATCAAAAAGGATCAGGGAGACAGCGTGGCCTCAATAGATCAAATACGTACATACATGCATATACATACCTATCTATGCACACATACCAGACTAGCCTCAGGGCTTTTAACAGCTGAGAAAGAAAGAAAGTTGGTGGAATAAACATAGACAGTGGGAAGGACCAAGTGACAAGAAGAAGTGTGTAGTATGAAGACAGGAAAACAGCAGTTAAGAACAGAAATAAATGGGATGCGCATGGCTTCTTGAGAGGGCAGATACATTCAGACACTTTGTGGAATACATAATATGGTCAGTGGCATCAGAAGGCAATAGTAACTACAAAAGGTAACAGCACTTAATCTGTGTTGCTAACCAGGTAGTGGTGAAAAAGAGATTGCACAGGAAGACAAGTGGCAGATTGCTCAGGTGGAATCGCTTTCCAAAGCATTGATAGGTGAATGAAGACAAGGTTTGCTAGCCCTGACTCAAAATCAGAGAAGTAGCAAACAAAAAGGCTGGGTTTTTCTGAGCTGTTACAGAAAACCTCATGAGAATGAGGATTTCTTTGTAGAAAACCTTCTTTTCTTGATATCCTGTTACTCTTGCTGTTGTTGATGCAACTGAACATTCTTTGAAGCTGAAATAATTTCCTTCATCCCACTTTCCTCCTGCTCTGCCCTTGTTCTTAGCCTGGTTGAATGAAAAATCTAAATTAATTAAAAACATATTTGACAAATTCAAAGTTCTTTTATACAATGTGTTAAGAAAAAATACGACACATGGTTATACTAGGTTTGAGTTTAAGAGGTTTTACCTTTGCAAGCTCTGCAGATTTTCCCTGTTGAGAAAACCAATTTTCTGTGATTACAGGGGTATCTTCAGAACATAACTGTCACCAAATTTCATTCATTCCTCCTTCAGGAGAAGACCTGATCTTCCCGACTCTCCTCTCAAAAGTAAGTATTTTTTAATGTGAAAAACCCACTCTATTTACATTCTTCCTTTCAAACTTTTTGTCCTTGTCCAATAGGATTTCTACATGCTCACAATTCCCAGGATATTTCCTCTGTATCTGTTAGTGGCAGGCTGAATTGGCTTTTGGGGGTTTTATGAACTTCTACACATGTTCCTAGCAATACTGGCTTCAATGGCTCTGCTTACTGATCTTATCTTAAGCCACTTACCATTTCCATTTTATCCTTCAATTAGACCCTTCTCCAAACCCATTCTTTCACATTCCTTCGCTAGGTTGTATAAGAGAAAGGTCTTTAATCTCTCCTTTCCTCTAATTGAAGCTGTCCTTCCCAGCATGTTTTCCACTGCAATGCTCTGTTTTTCATTAAGCAATGTCAGTAATACTCCGGTTGCTGTTGCTTTCTGTTTAATGTGGGTTTGTAAGAATAATAACAACTTTTTGTCTTTCTACAGAAAATGGAAAGAAAGTTTTAATTTATTAGCCTTATAAAATAAAGCATTGCAGTACTAATGTCTTAGAAGAATTAGAGCAAGGAAAAGACAAACTTCTAAGTCCCAAACAGGTAATGCATTACCGAGAGTTGCTATCTGATTAGACACCAACACACTAATACCTTCCAACTATAACTAGAATGACTGCAGGGCAACCCTGTTAAGTACATGACATGAAAAAATAGAGCTGGGAATGAAACAAGGAAAGTTTTCTTAGGTCATATAATTGTGCTATCCAGGGACACTTAAACGGTCACAAAATCCTGATCCAGATCTGCATAGATGGAGGAGCTAAGATTGTCAAATCCCAGAAACAACTTAATGTACATAGAGAGAACAATTTAAACATTCAGACTTTGTGATCCACTGGAAATATGGTGATTAGCAGCCACTGGGGATCTGATCAGATGAAAATAAGACCAACAGTCTGTTTTCATAAGCAGGAGGTCTTGGCCTCCAGCAATCAACAGAGCTTTGCTATTATCACCAGCTATGGAGCTAACATCTTCTCAGATAGCACACACCAGCAGTGATAACAGAGCAAGTTCCTAGCCTGACTTGACTCAAATGTGAAAGATTGCCAGTGCTTTTGTGGTGTGCAGTTTCCTAGGATCACACTTGCAGACAGCTAAGTTTGCTCTGAGTGAGACAAGTGATGAAAATGAAAACAGGGTACTCAATGTGTGCTGTAAATCACATAGAGCTGCTGGAGTAGGGTAATACCCGGTTTTCTCATAGTTTGTTTTTAGTTAAAAAGACAAGCAATTATTATTTCTGAGTTGGAAGGAGGAAGGCAAATGGAGGAATGAAAAGCAATTAAAAGCTTCTCAAGAAATTTTCCAGTGTTTGTTCTTGTATTTTTCCAGGAAGACACTTCAAAGCCAGAGCTTAAACATCATCTTGAATAGGAAGCAGAGAATTTGGTGATGTTCAGAGTGTAATCAAGCTCAGTGTTACAGTGAGATGTGGCATAAAACCAGCTGCTTGTGACTTTTATGACTCAAAGCCGCTGCAAAACCTACAGGATGCCTACGAGGCCAGCACAGCTGAGACCAAGGTATTTCTACTCAGACATGTCATGGAAACCAGGTTACAGGTCCTTCAGATAATAAGGGCTCTCTCTCGATCAAGTAAAGGATTAACCATCTTCCCAGATATTATTCCTATTACTAATTTCCTTCTTTATAGGCCTGTAAATACTCTGCCTTTTTCAGGTTTAAAATGTGACCAGTGATAAGCTTTCCTACTTGCCAACTCTAATGGCCAACAAGAGCCCATTTTTCCACCAATGCTGTACTTCTCAGCGTGTGGTCTCAGATGAAGGGTGACTGCCTAGAGCACCACCTGGGAGTGGGAACCCTAACAGGCTACACAGATTTTGGTTCTCTCTGCTCTGGGAATGTCTGTGCTTCCCAAAGCTGGCTCTGACCAGAACAAGGACAAGTGTAAAACTGTGTTCAGACACTACCGCTAAAATCCAGATGAGCCACAAGTCCTACCTCACTGGTCATTGTGTCCTTTCTGGTGACCATCCCCTGTTGAGTTCCTCCTATTGTGCATTCCAGTAGATACAACAAGACATCTAATGAGGCATTAACTCAGGGTTTTGGAATGAATAAAAATGATTGAGAGTCAGAACTTGTGTACCACAAGGAGGTTTTGATGTTGCAAGGTCATTTTTGGTGTGAATTAAAGTTTGAAACAAAATAAGTTTGCTGTATATTGAAAGTATTTGAAGGATTTTGTTTTGGACTGCATAATATGTTTAATATTTATCTCAATGATAGCTTTTTACTTTGACTTTAAAGGATTAAAATTTTTAAGCATATAAAACTTTAAAGCCACTAGAAGGTAATTAAATTCTAAATGGTAATTAAATTCTAAATGGTGAACACAAGTGATAAATTTTGGAAATGGAAGATTTGACCATTATTGGAATATCTCCCTGACTTCTTTTAGAGTGATATTTCACATAAACGAGCATTAAAAAGAAGGCCTAATTATGAAGCAAGGCCTAATTATGAAGTAGCATTTTCTAATTGATGAACACTGCAGTGGAAATTTTCTGTTCCACTTCAAAAGGAGTGCTGTGATGTGCTATGGTGAGTAGGCCCCCATGAAACGTAACTTGGAGTCAGGGACATTGACAAGGAAGGCTTTTATGGAGAGAGTGTTGCTCTAAGGAGGGTTTCAAGATTCAGAGCTGGCTGCACCAATTCTTGACTCGTCTTTTTCTGAGTTGTTTTTTCTCGTCTGTCAGGCATCTCTTGCTGGGTTCATTTGCAGTCAAGTCCATTTGACTTTTCTGAAAGAACACTATGTAAAGCAAATAGAGGGAGACCCCCACTTCCTTTCCTCTTTAAAGCAGTGGCCACCATGGGAAGTCTAAGATGCTGTACTGGTCACCAAATTTTTGTAGATAATGCTTTTCACATATTGTGCACTGTTAAGTAACAGCTTTAATTCATGCTGTATGGTTAGCGTTGCATAAAGATTAATCTAGTCACAAAACCCAATAATTCTGGTTTGTGTCTGAAAATTCTTTAGATAAAGGGCATACCACTTTGCCTTTTGTTCCCAGCTGACACTATGCTATCAAGATGTTTCCAAGTGGTAATTTTAGATGCTAAAGAATTTTTGTGGACTTCAAAAGGGGCTTTGTGATATGAAAAGAGTGTCTGGCCAGAAGACCTACTTCCCAGTAAGTGTGTTGTTATGATTTTATTCTAAAGATATTCATTAGAGCTTTTCTTGATTGTTATCTTCTAAAAGTATTATAAACTGTGGAATGAGAAAATTTAAATAAACCAGCCTATATTAGTCATCCTCTGGCAGACCAGATTTCAAATACTGCAGTAATTAAAGGCAATGGCAGTTTTACTTAGGAACTTCAGTTTTGACAGCTATGTACTTTAACCTCAAATTTCGCTCAAGCCTAAGTAGCCATTCTATGTTCACAACCAAAAGTACTACAATATCCCCTCTCCTGCTTAGTGAAACCTTTGCAAGCTGCGGCACTTTCTGAAGTGACTCAAAGACTCCCCGATGCTGAAATGTGACTCTCTTCCATCCTTCTCCCACTGGAAACAATTCTCTAAGACAAAGTCTGTTGTGTTTTGCCATCACTGGTATTTGGGCTGTGCAGTCTTCAGTGTGATATCGCCTTTATCTATTGTCCTTGGATTTTTTTTCACTGAAGTAATTTTCCTCCCTAGCCTAGGCTACACTGGGGAGATGGTATCCAGGGGAAAAACCCTCCTACTAGATTTCTGCAAATATGAAAAATAAATAAGAACATAATGAATAATGCAAATTTTAGCTTGAGTCAATGAGCACACGATGCAGTTCAGGAAGCAGGCAGAGAGCAATGGGGGCTGTTAACAGTTTGGCAGTGACTGTTTCTCCTGCCTTTATCAAGAAACTCTCCTTTTCCAGGGAAGGTCTGAAATGACAGTGCAGCTGGGGTGGGAGGCAGACACTAAAAACAGCCCAAATCAGACTCTGGGATTTCACATGAACTTCTGTGCCACAAGGGCAAGCAAGCAGAAGCTAATTAACAGTGTGGATTAGTACAGCCATACACAGCATATTATGGACACCTGGCAGAATTTCAGTGCTAAGCCCTGATCCATGCGCTGTGACATACTTATTTCCAGATGCCTATATTTGGATCTTCGATCATTCCTCAATTTTTCAAACTGTCACCAACAGTATGTTACATTGCAAAAGTGTCTGTGACTGATGGCAGGCTAAGGTCAGGCAGAGTGTATCAAGCTTTTCTATTTGGAGGAATGCACTTGCTGTTGCAAGTGGCCTCAAGCACCACTCTTAGTCTTATCATGAACTGCCTTTTTTATCAGTGTTGCATAGCGTACTTTTGATCCCTTCAGGCAGTGGCTAGAGATGTTTAACAGCTTTTAGTGTCATCATGATTATTCATTTTATCTCAGCGCTTTGTTGTTAGAGTCCTAACCTTCATTCATGAAAAATTCCCAAACCAAACCAAACCCAACCAAAAAAAGCAGATAAAAGTTTTATCCAGCTTGTACCTTTGGATTCCACTCTCCAGGGCTCTCCAGACTCACTCTTTCCACCTAACACCAGACATGGAAGGCTGGAAGAATCACTGTGCTCTCCTGCACTTTCTCTGCTACTCATGGAATCAAAGTCCTTGCTAACTTCCCAATACTTTCATGCAACAAGCCTTAATGGAGACACAGGGGTGGTGTTTCTGTAGCATGGAGAGTATTGCATCTTGGTAAAAACATTTTTACCAGTACTTTGTATTATGATAGCTGAAAAATGTCAAACACTGAGGCTGTTTTGTTTCCAGCTCTGGTAAGAACATCTCAGGAGTGACAAATACCTGTTTAACATTCCTGCTATGAAAGCAGTAACTTCCTAGTTAGTGAGTATGAGTAAGAAGTAGTAGGATGGGTCTCCCTGGTCAGGTGGGTGCTATTTTCTTACCAGGCAGGGCATTCAGGCTGAGATGACCTATTTCCTGAGAAAGCAAGAACAATGGTCCTGGTCCTATTGCTTAGGTGCATAAAAACATACTCCAGGCTTTGGTGAACAAACTTACCACACCTAACACAGCTTAAGTAAAAATCTCTTTCTTTTAACTGTTTCCCTTCTAAAGTCCTGAAATCATCCTCCATTGTACACGAGGAGCTATAGTACACAGCTTAGCTCTTCATGAATGGCTTCCAGATGTTTGGTCAGGGATATGTGAGGAGTTTAGTGATCAGGAGATCCAAATAGTAGGGTCACAAGGTGCACTGTAAAAAAGAATTGTATATCATACACACCATGTCTTCCTGCTTCATTATTTTTCTTCCAGCCAAAGCTGCCAAATATTAGCCCCATTTTTAAACACTCATTTGTCTCCATGTATAAAATGTTCTTTACTGCATCTTCCCCATTACATCTCAAATTCACAAATAACTTTATATACATCCTTTTCTTACTGTACCATGTGTTTTAATCAATGCCAAAGTATCATTTATCACTACATTTTCATTTTTGAGGAATTGGACTGGTTTTGTGTTATTTATTCTACTTTCTAGCTGATCACAGCTCTGTATGAAGTGGTGTCTACTGTTCTCAGTCATAGCTCATGACTGGAGGGAGGCAGAGTTTGCTAGAAATGTGGGAATTCTTACAGAACACATCATCATCAGACCATGTGGCTTGTGGTAGCCAAAGTATCTGATGGAAATGAATATATTACACCAAATTCTCTATGTGTTACTGTGAGGAATTTAGTCTACTATTATTTAGTCTGCCATTCCAGCTTGTCCAGGCAAGCTGTTTATGGGCTCTTATCTATAGCCATGGGCACAGACTGTAATTACCAGAACTTAATGTACCAGCCAGATTACAGGTTCTTAACATCATAGCACAAATTTAGTCATGCTGCCCCAGGGATGGTCCAACACCAAGCAATCTCTGATATAACCCTTGGAAAAACAAAGAAAGGGGAAGACACAGCCACAGTATGAAGAGCTTTGGAGACACAGATTGGCTGCTTCTGCTGCTGGATAGAAGAACCTTTTCCTCTACTGAGCAATATGACTGACCTGTTCCACTGCTTCCCCCATACAGCTTGGTGCATCTCCCAAGGCAATCTAGGTTCAGTGCCATGGGGCTCAGGTGGCTTTGCTGCCACTCCTACCAGCCTGATGTAAAAACAAGCTGCTGCCTGCACCTACAGTGTCTTCACTTCAGAGCGGGTCTCACTGGTTTAAAACCTGCAGTGAGAACAGTCAGGCTTTTCTGACTAGCAGAAGACTCAGGTCCAGATGGGCTGGTGCTATTATGCATGTCCATAATATTGGCCTGTGCATACCTGTCAGTTTGAGCATGTGCTGGACCTGCTGGATTAATTGTTTACATGTAAATGCATGGCACAGCAGCAGCAGCTTTGTTATAACCTAGTTCTGGAGCAACCACGTATGCATGATCTAGTTGCAGACATATTAATCGTATCTGGAGGTAGCCATTTTGTTTGCCTTTTAAATAAGACAGCTGATCACAGATGGATTATCCCTGTGCACAATTCTAAGACCTTTCTGGACTGCTATACGAATATTTAGCCTTTTTTTTTTTTTTTTTTTGACATCTAGTCATTTCCTGTGCTTCAAACAAAGAGATTACAAAACACAAACACATTTGAGATAAACGTTCAAGTAAGAGTAAACTCATCATTCCCATCAGTGAGCAAACACAGTAGAAACCTGACAAGAACAAAACTGCTGTTGTCAGAAATGTATTCATTAGAAAGAACGTATGCTGTGATTGTTACTCCTGCTCATCATCTCCTGGTGGCAAAGCAAGACCCATGACTAAGCAACGTTAGTGATCACATAATGACCTCTCGGTGCACAGTCATAGTCTTCTTACAACTATAAGAATTTCAAACTTGCACATTGTACATATTTGAAAACCTGGAATAGACTTGGGAAGACAAAAAGCCCTTACGTATTTGGACAGCAGACCTTTTCATGTCACACAAACCCACCCCCTCTCCTGGGAGTTCCTTCCACAGTCCCGTTTGATAACACCTTTTTTTTTTGGTCTAAATTAGTAAATTTAGACCAAAAAAAGCACAAAATAATAATGCACAATCCACTCTGGCCTTGCTTTAAAAGGCCATTTCTCCAGGTAGCTGGCCAGGCTCAAGTCAGTCTCCTTCCTGACGTTTCTACACAACAAAGTGTGCTGGTCACCAGTGGCAGTTCTTTTACCCTCTGAGACCACAGAAGAGAAACACCTAAAGTAAAGCATCATTTCAAGAATATTCATTCAAAGGTACCTTAGGTCCAGATCTCGTTGGACAGAACAGATGTTAAAAGATTTAAAGATTTGGCTGGTTCTGCAGCTGTGAACCACTTGCAAATGCATTATTTCATAAGAAACCTTTCCATTTTAATCGAAGACGGTGTGCTGAAAGGGGCTGTGTCAGTCTAGCCTAATAACACGAATAAAGCGGTAATTATTTCCTTCTGTGCTTTTCCACCGTTTCAATGTATTTGAAGCTGTTACTGTATTTGAAGCTGTTACTGTATTTGCTGGTTCTCTTTAGTGTCTGATATGAAATCCCTCAGCAGTGGAAGGTACTTCAGATTGAATGAGGCAGCAACAAACAACGCAGACATATTGAGAAGCTGGAAAATGCTAGAAATGTAAGAAGTGTTCCACTTCTTTTGGCAAAAGCTTAGCAGGGGAAAAAAACCAGACATTTTCAGAGGAAACGGGATACTGCTTTTCAATCAGTTCTTTAACAAGCAAAGACTGCAAGATTGTCTGCGTCCTCAAAGGTCATTTTTGTTCAGATCATGAAGCAGGACACAAGCAGAAGAGCTTCAAAAGCAAAAAGAAGCTAAAATCAAATTACTCAGAGAAGAAAAGCAGAGCAAAACTCTGGAAAAGTTCAGGAAAAAAACAAATAAAAAAACCCCCACAAACTCAAAACAAACAAAAAACCCCAAAAACAAACAAACGAACAAAAAAACCACAACAGAAACCCCTAAAATTATTATGATGCATAGTAAAGCAACTAAGACAGAATTACTCATGTGAATAATGGCAATAATGGCGTATAGCTGGGGGAAGAGAGGATGATAAAAAATGTACTGTACAGCTCACTCTTGGAGTGGTAGAAGCGGGATCGGCTATCTTGATATTTCTAATATTTCATATAACTTTGAATCATGTCAGAAGCTGTTAATAAGATTTATATTTTGCCAAGAAAGTGACATTTCCATTCCAGTATCAAGGGAAGGAGATTTGTTTCCTAGAGGTGCACTGGACCAGTTAAGAACATGTAAAAGATAATGTGTGAGGAGGAGGCAGCATCTCTGGAGAGCATGAGAGAGTGAAGAAAGGAGCAGATTATGCATTGCACTGATTCCTTAGGTGTGTGCAAAAGCAGAGGAAGGCTGAAAAGCAGAACCCAGATGCGGAAGCTGGGAGGTTTGCAGACAGGAAAGTGAAGCTGGAGATATAGGAAGAGATGAGAAACCTGCAAAAGTAAAGAGAGCAGAGACAAACTTCTGAAGAAGCAAGGAACCTGGCTCAGTTCATTTCCTTATGGTGACCATATTGACCAAAGATACTTCTCTGTTTCCCGTTGACCTTACTCCCTTGCCTCTAACATGTGCTCAGAAGGTTCTTCTTACTTCTTACCTTTGAAAATGCCAGCTTCAGAAGGTCTCAAACTTGACCTATTTTTAAGTATCTGTTTCCAGTGCTAATTTTTGTATGACTGAAGGATTTTTTCTCCTGAACAAATGTGTCAGTGCCATATTTCTGTCTGTTTATCTCCTGCAGCTTTGCCTACATGAGAAACCACAGACATCTTCCCTCTGGGGGGAAAAATCAGTCAAGTCTGAATTAGCTGGAGGAAAAAAAAAAGAAAAAAAAAGAAAGCAAAAAAGGTAATTTACCAAACGATGAGGCAAAGACTTGAGTTGATTTCAACTGGAAGCACAGACATGGAGGCAACCCCCCAAACTGATTTGTACAGAAGGTCTCCTGCTCGCACAGAAGTTACTCTATAGACTCGTGGATCATCACCCATGGTACCTTCTAGAGCAATCCCAAGAGCACACTGAATTTCAGGCTGCTCACAGGAATTGGTAGCCACCATCCCTGTTGTGTTCTGTGAGCAGATGGAGCTCTTTTTACTCTAATGCTACTCAGTAACACACATCCAGTTTCAAAGCTCTCTGAGGATGGATGCTACAGCCCTTTCAAGAAAAACTCAAGAGAAGTTATCAAGGTCTACCCCACAGGAGGTAAATGTCCCTTGGGAAGTATGCTAAACAATAGACACACTCTGCTTCCTCCCAGGTATGCTGCTAAAGTCACCTCAGAGCTCATCCCAAAATGCTTCCTACAGTCAGACCATGCAGATGAAGTAGTAGGTTATTTTTACTGGCCAAAGCTTATACCCTCTGTTACTACTTTCATGTCCTCCTGTCATGCTTCTCTTCTCCTACACTTATTCTTAGAAGTTACACTGTCAGCTGAAGTTACCTTTAGCTTAAAAGTTACCATGAAGTTAGAACCATGACAGTGATTAATATATGAACACTACTGCCCACCTCTTTGAAATAAATCATAAAACTATGTTTCTTCAGATAAATGGTTTTTGGTTTTGCTAAAAAAGAAATCGCAATTTTTCTCACCTTTAAAAAAAATTCCAATTCATTGTTTTACTTTCCTAAATACAATTTCTCATCTCCTTTGTTGCTATCATTGTACCTATCATAATACCACACTTTCTGATATATAATCATTTTGTATAAAAATAGTCTATGTCAAAATCTCCGAAAGCAGTATTGCTTTAACTTCAATATTACTTCAAAGTTATCACAATATCACATCAGCCAACTACTGCACATCCAGCAGTATTTTGGTATTTAGCTCTGCTTTCTTACTTAAACTACCCTCCTGTTGAAATCAGACAGTGAAAATGGCCTAAATAATAACAGAATGAACAAAGCTGAGTATTTTCTGTAGTGGAATAATTTCTCAGGACATTAAGTTAGAGGAGATACTAGATTTAAGAAAAACATCTAGATAAATACTACGAAAGTCTCTTTTCTGGATCTGTGCAAAAACTTAGAATAGAAGAGCTTTCAAAAACAGACAGTTGGATAAGCATAAATCAATTTTTTTTCTTGAATCAGTAAAGATGGCTACAAGATTATGAAATCAGACAAAACAAGAACAGTTTTCTTTCTGGTGAAAGCCAAAGAAAGAATTGGTGATCCAAGAAGCACCTTAAATATGTTAAGGGGAAAAGAAATGCACCATGTAGAGGGCTTTCATTATTATTAGACTGATGCTAATTTTCTAGGAAAGTAAAATACAATTTCAAAATTATATCATCACTTTTAGTATGGAACATGGGCTTAATATTAACTTATTTCAGATGGAGAAGAACTAGAGCAACACTGAGGGTTATTCTGAGCAAAACCACCATGGCATTTTCCAAAGATAGAAGGCATCTTTACCAGTCTAAAGACACGATTACAAAACTTTTCTGTAATCCTCGTCTTTGCCATTGTATCCAATGTGTGGCCACAGGGAAATTATTCAATTTCTTTGTGTTGGAGTTCATTTCAAGAACTGGCAATGCACTGCTTGCCTCCCTTCTGGGATTCTCTGTGACTTGGTGCTAGATCAAAGAGGTCTTACAATAAAACATTTTGCTTGATGAATTTAGATTTTACTGACAAATTAAGAAAAAACCTTATTTCCTTCATCCAGTTTTGTTCATTAATTTATCTACTATAACTTGCTACTTCCCTTCTCTCATCTAGTACAAAACTAATTAAAGTGCCATTGTCTTCAGTGGAAATGGGATTAAAAACTTTCATAAAAACTGTATTGTAGAAACATTGGAAACTACCATGGAAACTTACTCATGGAGGACTTAAGAAGCAGAGTTAGTTGTTTTAAAAGTCATACAATGTGTAAGCTATGTTGTTAGTTCTGGCAGCAAGAAGTGAGATTCTCCAGTAAATCTAATGGGTGATGTCAAATTCTATGTTTAAATATTTGATGTGATTTAACTGCCTAGGAGTATCCTATTGCAGGTTGTCTGGCTTTCGAGGCACATGAAATCTGATCAGACACCAACTGCGTATAACAGTAGACTTTCAATAGAGCAGTCAGTACGTGACGCAGATGTCAGCCACCTCTCAAGGGATCTTTCTTAAGGAATAATTAGTTGGTGACATTATTGCTCAGAAAGAAGAGAAAGAACCTAGATAAGAAACGTTAAGTGAATTCAGGTTTTCCAGTAAGTGAGCACACGCACAGAGCTTGAATTTAATAGGGACTATTCATGTTGTGAACACTACTTCATATCCCACCTCTAACCAGCAAGTTGCTTGAACTGCTTGAGGAATCTGGTGGTTTTTAACAACATAGGGGACATACCCTCAAGTGATATAAGCTACTACTACAGTAGAAAGATGGTACTTTATGCTATCTGAAAGTCTGCAGAATTGTTAGGATAATTTTACAATAATATTTTATCATTTTCAGTTAGTTCAATGGCTGTAAATTTTGACAATACCACTTTAAAGCCTTGTAAGTGGTTTTTCAAACCTTTTTGTCCTCTCTCCTTTTCTCAAGGGTGTTTAGCAAGTTTAATATCATGATGTACTACTTGAAAAATCAGTATAAAACTAATCACATCTGCCTGCAGCATTAGGCAGCCACATCTCTCCTATGTCACTCTTGTTTTCTCTGAAATTAGCCTAGAGACATAGGAAGACTAAATACCCAGTATGATTATTAAAACAATAAATCCTCCCCTCACAAAAATCACCATTATTGTAGACTCAGATGTGCTAGTCAGTTGAAGAAAACTCATCTTGCCTCATGCTGAGACTCTAATAGAAATCAAACTATCCCTGACTTCAGCTTCATTGATTTTTGCCTTGTTATCAAAGAGTCAATATTGTTAGCAAATATATGTCTGATTAATAGACAAAAACAGTCTGCCTGGTGGTGAATACTGGTAGGGATACAGTTGTCACAAAAGGGAATTTTCTTAAAGATAGACCATCAAAAAACCCATAACCATCACAGTTTCCATTTATTCCTTTCTCCTTAAAGGCTCTAGTGTGTTTACATGTAATGTTTTGTCTGATGGGTTGGCTATAAAAGTTGCTGACAATAACATACACTTATCTTAAAAAAATTACAGGCACATTAAAGGCACTGAGCTTCAGTTACTGCTTTCTGAAAGCTTCCTTTGCACTACTTCTGTTGTAGAAAGAAGTCTTTTCATAAATGAGAACCAGCCTCATTGCTTTGACAAACTGCAGCAGCATTTCAAAAGCAGTCAGTGCTCTATACTGAAAAAAGTAATAACACTGTGCTCTGGAGGATTGCTAATGGCATCAGTGAGAAGAAATATATAAAATTCTCTGCTGGTCTAAACTGACGTGGTCCTATTGAACCAATACTACCTGATGAAAAGTAAACATTTTCTGCATATCAAAGCATTTCTTTTTCTATACCTGCTACCTGGAATGAAAATTAAGGAAAGTGGCCAAATAAAACTGCAGACAGCCTCAGGCTCCACAAGTCCCTTCCCCTGTTTCTGTTTCAGCCTGGTATCTGTACTATAATATTTCTGCTTATTTACGTTGCAAGAACACTGCAAGAAGAACTGGACTTGCAGTGGTTAATGCCTCTGGTAGAAGCTTCTGGAAGTATCTGATCACAGGCTCTTTTTTGCATATGTCAAGTTAAACCAAGTACCTACACAGCCCAAAGCACATCTGCCCAGTGCACTCGCAGCCTGACCGATATCAGCAGCAATGTATCAGGTGAGTGGTTCTTCCTGTATCGTTTGAAAATTGTAGCAATGGCTTCTTGGTAAATTCAGAAATTTCACAAATCTAATCCAGAATCTAATCTGCCCTCTCCCCCCTCAGGCACAAAAGTGAGTAAAACCGAAAGGAAAAGTGATAATATTTTTGAGTGTAAAAATTAAAGTATTTTTAATGGATGATGGAAGCAAAAAACCCCACACACTTAACTGTTGGCTTGTTACTTTCATTTACTTGCTGCTTAAGGTGAACACAAAGCACAGCACCGTGATGCTGCCCAGTAACAAAAATCTGTATAAAAGAGAGAAAAATAAAGCTTGGAGGCACCTGTGTTCACTTTATTTGAAGTTGTCAGAGCAAACCAAAGCAGAAGGCCCTATTAGCATGTAGTTATGGAGATGGTAGGAAAACAAGGGTATACCATTATAAGAAGTTTTGCTACTTGTAATTGGACAGCAAGTAATTTCCAAGGAATTCAAGGACTTTTGGGGTATGTAAAATGCTATGTAAAAATCCTAAAAAGTCCCTTTTACCTGTGTGGTAATTAGGACAGCTGCTTTGCACTTTACAGTTATTTGCAAATCACTGTTGGTTATTAAAGGTATGTCTGTTTTTTCTACAGCAAACATGTTTTATGTCAGGCAAAAGCTGTCAATATTAGAAATAGGAGTGCAGAACAGTATGTGTGGGTTTGGCTATGTGATCTGAGATAACCCACGTTTGCTGTCTCTAGTCACATGTGTGTGACACACTTTGATACCTGGGCAGAAGGTTTATTGTAATTATAGTCAAGAAAAAGAAGTTAAAATACCTGCAGGCTGCTTATGAATATAGGAATGACTTTTCAAGTAAGCTTGCCTGCGGAAAAGACCACACACACCCCAGCACTTGAAGTATCACAAATTCCCTTTTTTCTCCTGCTATTAAAAGAAACAAAGGTTATTTGTAACTCCTCAGAAACTCTTCAGCTAAAACAATTATTAATAGTATAAATTAACAGGCTCTCATTTGGGTCACCTCAACCCTCTGACATTTAGTAGACAGTTTTGTTGATGTTCTTTGCGCTTTGCTGATGGGTGATGTAGCTACAGCTGTAGAATAGTATTGATCTGAGTCAAAGATATCCCAAAGTGAGGCCTTTTGCCCTCATGCACAGGCTGATACAGGTAAATATCAGGTGCTTCTAAGAGAGCCAAAATCTAGTTTATTTTTGACTCAACAGCTCCCTCCAGTAATTTTAGTAAGCTTACAAATTCTTGCTTTGTCCCTGTACAAGGCAGAGGTGGGGTGAGCATCAGCTAGGGAAAATGACCAAGGAGCTACCTTCTGCATGGCAAAGCTGGAGCAGATGTGAAATGAGTGGTGGAGAGTGAAATGTAGATGTGAAAGGAGTGGTGGATTTAATCTAAACGAAGGACGTACTGCCTGGAAAATCTGAGTCAAGATGTCAGTGTTCTACACCACAGAAAACTAAAAAGGGCTGGGAATCATTCTGTGCAATTTTGGCAAAAATAATCTGATTTGGCTGTTTAACCTCTACAGGATGTGAATGGAGAACTTTACCCAGGAACAGTAGCTCATTCTCTCCAGGAGGCTGCAAGCCTCCTGTACGAGCTGTAATAAGTTTCTGCATACAAAACCCCATAATGGTCAGCTGAAGCACATCAGCCAAAATCCAACATCCCATACAAAATCAAAGCCATGTCCCTCTCTGGAAAACCATGAGTAAATGTGCTATAAACAAGAGACAGTTTTGGAACAGAAGAATTGAACTCCTGCCACAGAGCTACCCTAAAACAAAATTTCTTGCTAGCAAGAAGCTGGGACTGCGGTAGCATCAGCTCCTGCTTTCCCTTTATGCTGTCTCAGAAGATATGCATACCTTTTCCTGAACCACTGACCTTGAGCATTTGCACGATTGTACACAGTTGTACTCAGCTCTGTTGGAAAGTGAGATTTTCAGGCAGCCTTGAGGAAAGACAGAAGTCAAGTGTGGGAGTAGGAGTCAAGGAGAAATATCCACAAATACTTCTCAGTTCAAGCACTGTTATCTTCTTAGCATTGTCTCAACTGTTCAAAGTAGTGGCATATGAGCAAAAGCACCCATATCCCAGTTGGCGGGTATCTGCACTTACTGTTTGTTATTAGACATTTATGGAGGAGCAGCTTCCAAGAAGACTGAGTCAAGCACAGAAGCAGCATTTTCATCTAAGGTTACCTCAGAGTCCACACGTCATTCAACTTGAGCCATATCCTGGAAGCTAACTGTGGCTGCAGCATTTATAATTCACAGGAGAACACCATAATTTAGTCTTGTCTGACTTTTAGAAAGAATACAAGAGTTTTATGTGCATGCTGCAACCTTACACTAGTTAGTGACAGCCAAAGCTTTGGAAAGCATTAACCCAGCTCATTCCTCAGTTGAAAGGCCAAGATTAAGTTGTTCAATACTCACTAGAAATTGCTTTTCAGAGGTATCTTGTTCATCTCTTCAGCTAAGCCCAGAGACTTAGCTATGGATATGGTTTGAAGCATGTGTGGATGGGGAGGTCGTAGTCACAAAATGTATTTCTAGTGTGGTTAGGCTGATCTCCACAGAACCTCTCATAGCCAGAAGAGTCAGATGAGCACCTCTGTGGGGCCATCCAGAAGAGAAACCAACCATCAGATGCTCCTGGCTGTATTCTAGGTGAGCTTATTTCTATCCCTTTACCAAGAGGGAGTTCAGACAGATGCACTTCCCTAAGGCCATGCTCATGGCTGCCATGGAAGGGATTAGGTCTGCCAGAAGGCAATCAGAAATAAAGGACAATTTGCAACTTTAGAGAACTACCTTTCTTATCTAAATCACTCACACTTACTGCTTCCCAGCTCACTGAACATAGAAGATCCCCTCAGATATACAGTGTTAGCTTTGGTCACTAAAAGGTGATACAAGGACAGTTTTACTGCAAAGTACAACTTTCACCAATATGTTGTTCCTAATTCAGAAAACAAACACTAGAGAAAAATACCACTACACTTAAAGGAAAAAATACACTACACTTTGAACATAAATCTTTGGTGGCTATACCGAGCAGGCATAACAAGTACTGGCTCAGTTACCTCACTCTGAGAGGCAGTAAGGCCTTTCAAGGGGTTTTCATCCTGCAGTTAGCTAGAAGTAGCCAGAATAGTTGCATTAAGTCCGAAGGTTGCGATGTTCAACCTGCAAATCATATTGCATAACACCCCCAAAAATCGTTGTGCCTTACTTTATATTTGTTGCATTACCACACATTCCTTAATGCTGTTTATTGCAGGTGGATTCAAAGCTGAAGCAATCTCTGCATTATTTTTAAAGGAAGGCCAAAGTAAGGGCTAACAGTACAATCCTGTATATCAATTATTCCCCCTACACCTTACTACTACATGAATACTCACAATTCTCTAGGTTCCTAAGAAGCTGCCAGCACATTGCCTTTGTTTGCACAAGTTTAGCTGCCTCTCGATAAGCTCCTGAACTCTATAATAAAACAGTGAGATCAAAATGTACTCTGGAAGATGGCCTAATGCAAAACTGCGGCACGGATTTTAAATCATAATGTTACTGCCTTTTTGGAACCTTTTCACATTCTAATGTGCATGTCAGCTGTGATAAAAATATTGAGCAACAAGCTTTGAACTATTTTGGTGCTGTGTTGAAATGTTTGAACAATACTGCCATGCCAGTTTAGCTACATTTTATAATAATCGGTGATTTGGGACAAATTAGAGCGTAAACACAGCATGTCTGAACCAAACAAGTTCTTTTAAAGATATTCTAAATGAAAACATACTTTAAGCTATTGTTATTGCTTTTAGCAGCGTCACCACAGAAACTGTATAAAACTCACTTTTCTTTCTTAAATGCTTTGTGTTGCCTAAATGGTACATGAATTGAGCATAATTGATTTAGTATTTTAGTGGTCAGTCATGGAACAGCATGTCCTTTAGAACATGCTATGACTGAATTTACTGCTGCATTTACTGTACATAAAATGCAAGTTTATACTAGTTTTTTTATGAAAGGAGAAGGGGCAAAACTTTTAAAATGCCAGTGGATATTCTGGATTATGTATATTTCAATTCATTGCAAAGTTTTAACATTTCAGCAAAGAAAGACTTACTTAGATTCACCCCTATAGTAAACTCAGATGAAATCAATGCAGTTGTGTTAAAAATTAACTTTTTTTATTAGCTTCAGCACTAAAACATATTTCCAAGGATGCTATTAGAGGCATAAGCACATTCACAGGTTTCAACGTATATTATAACCTTTCCCCAGGTTCCCTAGGACAGGATTTAAGTGCTTGCTGGAATTCGTGATATAAATTTTTCCCTAATATCCTTTATGGGAGATAAATTATGCATATATAATTCAGTCAACCTATTTCTAAACCTGCTGAATTCCAGGCACCAGTGCTGTACTTTTTGTATACACACTTGTGCACAAGCGGAGGAGCCATTAACAATCCCTTAACAGTATGTTACTGGAGTATACTAAACACCCTTATTCTTACCCAGATTCAATGTTCCTTCTGGTGATTCCAGCTCAGCTGAAGATGATTGGTTTGAACAAGGGCTACAGCGGCTGTCCCCAGGCATGATGCCAATCTGCATTTCTTCCTCACCCACAGCCCTGACAGCCATAACCCTGCACTTCACAGGCTCCTCACATAATCTAGCAGTGACTGTAGGAGAGGACCTGAGAACCCTCATTAGCTCTGCCAGGATCAGACTATGACTAGACCCATGTTATGGGCTCCCAGAGCCCATTCAATTTATGCTCTAAGGTGCCTATTGCTTCTTGCTTCTTGCTGCCAGCTGCAGCTTCACCTCTCTCTTCAACAAGGAGGAATAAGGCTGCAGCAAGGCAGAGAAGTCCCAGGAATCAACAAGTGAGATATGACAGGCCTGAGTATGTGATCACTGAAAGAGACCTAAAGCTATGTGTGGATGCCCCCATGAGCAGACTGTAGCTCTTACGTGAAGAATTCCCATGTGAACTTCATGACAAAGATATGCATCAAATAAACAGAAGTGACATTGCATGTAAGTGAGAAACTAATTTCCCCTATTTCTCTAGCTATTATGTACCTGGTTTGCTTATCATTACTCCATGGGACAGCAGTGACATTGACAGGGAAGTTTTGGAGCCACATCAACAGAAACAAGGAATTTTCAAACAACTGTCTTAAAGGTAAAAATTGCAACACCAGACCAAGGGAAATGCACAGTGACAGAACATGTGTAGTTGCAAACAAAATTCAAAAACACGTACAAATACATTTCAGCTGGCTTCTTCTATTAAAATGCTTGAAATTTAAATTTGAATGTGTAACCAGCTGCCTCAAGGATAAGTTTTATATAAGATCTTATTCCAATACACATACATCTTACTTTGCAAAATGCCTCCTGAAGTTCATGCTGAGCAATGCACAGAGGAAGCAATGCATTTATCTTCCAAGTATACAGTAACTCCTTGATGTCCATTTTGATAAAAGACCTAAAGAAAGTACTTCAGGCAATGCTGTTCAAGCTGTTGCACATTTCCAAGTTCCCCACTTTGAATCAGTTTCTATGGGGGAAGAAGAGGTCAAACTATATAGTAGAATTACACTCTGTAGCAGTGAAATCCTGGCTTTAGTGCCACTTTTTTTCTGTAGCTCCATTATATCTTCCTCGTTTCCCTTGTTTTTTTTCAAAGGATTAACAAATCAGTCATCTCATACCTGTTGCTACTGTTAAATAATGATCAGGGATGTCCTCATACAGGCCAACCGTAGTCCTAGTAAATTTATACTTTGCTCATGAGAAAAAGGCTTCAAATTACTCTCACAATTACCATCTACGGTCCCATCCACAAAGCACTGCAAAACATTTGCCCAAAGGTATGTTTATCCCAGGAACTGGGAAACTTGCACCCTGGTTACAGACACAGCTTGAAACAGTTTCATGTGACTTGCTGCTTTGTGTTGCATGTGCAAAATTACAGCACTTAGAATAACACTGGAGACATGGTGAAGTATGGCCCCACAGGAGGGGACTGAAAAGCCTATTCAGTCCTCAGAAGGAAAAGATGTGCTAAATTTTGCCTATGCACATACCTGAAAGTTCCATGTTCATGTCATGCTTTTGTCCAGACTGAAAATACACACAGTCATATCCTGAGCCGAATGCAGCAGAAAACCATTCATTCTGCTAACCTGTTGCATGTGACAATACCTTCCTCACCACCTATCTGTAGCCTCTTCAGTGTATAACCCAAGCTACAGAGCCAAATTACAGGAAATAACAAAACTATAAAACTACAAAATCCTGTAGTTTCATTTCTGTACCCTATCCCCTTTGCACAACTCTACCTCCTGCACAACATTTGATCTCTTTGCCCCATGGACGGTTTGAGATCACTCACAGTGCTCATTTTTGTACAGAACTGTTGTCTTCTCCCTTATTACACTTTCCACCATGGCTTCCCCATAGTCAAGGGTTTGGCCAGAGAAACACAGCCCCATGAAGGAAAATATTTGCTATACACTATATTTTGGCAAGAATAATCAGACCATCCACTTCCATGATACGATTTTGCAGCACACAGCTTGCCTCGGCGTTTACTAAAATCAGAAGTGATTGTATTTTTAAGGGTTCAGGGGTAAGTCCACATTAGCAAGTAATTTTGCCCATGAGGGATGGATCAGCAGATGGAAGAGGGTTGAGCTATGATGTAGGCAGTTCAAGGGTTTTATTCCACACTGGTTTCCTGAGCCAAATATTCCCAACATGCTTCTGGCAGGACCAAAATTGCTTGAGACTCTAATATCCTCATGAGTGTGGAAGGACATAGGTGTTCACCTTGAGCAGAGGCCCCAATCTCTTTTCCTCTGAAAGGAACCTGGTCTTACATTCACCAAATTGCTCCGTGGTCTGGAACAACATGTGCTGAACTTCATGCAGTGCAGTGGGATAGGTTTGGTACAAGTCATGGGAAGGGAAGGAATGTGACACATGGTTTAGTCTCATATCAGGGTCAAGTTACTTCATAATGCAAAAAAGCCTTCACTTCGGTCCAGGATATTTCCTTTCCCAAGTTTTGAATGACTGAAAAACCAAATGGAGAATCGACAGCACAGAAGATATGCTTAATGAGCATTCCCAGGTGAAAGACTCGATCTACTCGTACATGCAGTTTTCTGTAAGTATAGCCAGGTGAAACCTGATGAAATGGACTACAACAGACGGTGAGGCCAGTGTGGGGATTTTGCAGCATAGACATTTGAGACTGCCCATACATGATCGAATGACCACTGTCTTCTCATGTGGGCTATTGGCAACTAGCACATGGAAGGATCTGTTCCTATTTTTTTGCATGTAATAGAAAACCTGACAACAGAATATGAAGCCAGAATATTGCAATCTCATCTTTTCCAGTATGGTCCGGTTTCTGCACCCTATTTGGGTCAAGATCCGAATCTCAACACTAGATTCCATTCCTATTACAAGATAAATCAAAATCCAGACTAAAGTCAACAACTCTGGAGGCAGAGGGAGGGGAAAGTATGAATTTATATCTTAATTTTGCAGCTGAGATTAAAGTCAAGCCTTTACCTTCCAAGATTGTGAAGTTCAGAGTAATTAATCCTTGCTGTGAAACCCATCATTTTGTTATCATGAAATCAATACATTGCCTCTCATCTTACTTCTGACCCTGCCATTAACTCGTTCATGTCTCTTTCCTGGCATTTTATTTTATTTCACGAGCTAGACTTCTGCTCATTTACAATTTGAACCAAGGTTTCAGATGCCTTGAGGTGAAAATATTCATGTCTGAAAGACCATGGGTATAACTGTTGGTTTTGATGGATTGTAGCAGGATCAAGAAATTTCCTCAAGAGTTGCTTTTGCTTCTTGAGGGAAATAAATGAGCTCAAAGCGTGTCCTTGCCAGTGCTGCATTTGAAAGATTTGTCATGTCAAGTGCAGCTGAAATACGTAATACACCCTTTGAGCCAACTTGTTCTTATCCACCTACTGCATAATCAGTACAAAGCATTCATTTATTGTGCTGCTTGCGTGTGAGCGTATGCTTAGACTTGAATGACTGGATAGTAAGGAGACCATATGCTTCTCCAACTATGTCAATGGTACTCTTATTAATTTTTGAAGTCTGCTGCCTGCAGTATCTTTCACTGTCCTGAAATATTGGAGAGTTACAGATAAATCCCAAACCCCCCTGCTCCGTCACTAATCTGATGCAAAAGAAGCTTGTCATTAAGTGAGCCCAACCCAACCTGTCCTGGCCAAAATGCAGACACCCTTCTTTCTGCTGATGTTTGCACATTACCCTAGTTAAGACTCTCGTGTAGGTCTCCTCCCTGGGTGCCTCGAGGTCAGTGTCAACCACCAACACATTCTCCCCAGGCACTCCCACAGTTCCCCTGTGTAAATGGTAGCAGGGCATTGGACACAGGCTTTGCTGGAAAAATCTGAATTACAGCAATCAGGTCATTGATTCAGAGACTATGAAAACTGCTGCAGTCCTAAAAGAAGCCTCCTTCAGCGGCTTTGGCCTGGGGGCAGCCAGTCAGCCCTGCACATTCTCCCCTCTCAGACAGCAGGGTGCCAGCATGCTGGTGTGATGGATAGAGGAGCTGCAAGGCTGAAATGAAAAGATGTAAGAAAGGAAATGGGACGTACCTCCCAAAATACCAAAATAAGATATTCTCAGGTTCCTTGATCACAGAGATTTGACTGTAACAGCAGAGACTGATGAGGTTTCTGAGACTCCTCAAACACATGGTAAATAAATACAAATCAACAAACCTCTTTGCATACCTGCTGGAAATCAAGTTTTGAACGTGTCTCTCTAAAGGGAAAAGCTAATGAGCTCCCATGCCCCCTGTGTCACCAAGATTGGAATTATGACAATATGTATACCCAGCACTAAGTGCACAATAATTGTTTCCAGATGTATGCAAACATGGCTGATTTTTTCCACATTAATCTTTCACACAGCCTGCATTCATTATAGAGCTCAGATGTT
Organism: Coracopsis vasa; assembly: GCA_026283785.1. NCBI lineage: Eukaryota > Metazoa > Chordata > Aves > Psittaciformes > Psittacidae > Coracopsis > Coracopsis vasa. Next base: position 24,229 of record JANHGB010045082.1, on the reverse strand, counting down.
TACTCAGCATTCAAATAAAACATGAAGAGATTAAAAAAACCCTATCTGATCTTTTAAACTTCCTTAAAAGGGAGATGATAGTATCTGCCTAACACTCTAACTTGATTTTGTTACTGAAATTCTGGGGATTTATGTAACTGCCCTGCTTTTTACCAAGGTCTACATTTTTTTCCAACTAATCCAGTCCCATTGTCCCTTCACAATTAAGTGAAAATAAACACTAAATTTTGATGCCTATGATGCTTCTTGATTTTTTTATTACACCATGAGCAATATTAAAGATGCTGGAGAATCCCCATAATATTTTCTTCCTGGGCTAACTCCTGATGACTTTGAATTGAATAGACGAGTCTCTTGTTCTTGTTACATGGCAGTGTTGAACTACAGTAAACATAGAAAACTTGGTTCCCCTTTGCAAAACAAGAGTGTGGTGCAAGAGACATTCGTTGCACCAGCCTGGATGACTGTGCCACAGGAGGCAGTGGCAAGCTGATATCTTGCCTTGCCAACAAAAGCTGCCCATGAGATGTGTTGTGCCCACATGATTTATAGGGACCTGACACTACTCCTCACTTATCATGCTAGTCATTCGTTCTCATCCACCTGGAGGAAGGTGCTTACCCTCATGCCTCCATGCAAACATTTTTTCATCATGGGAGATGTTATACCATTGGGAGTGCCCTGGTCATGTGCTTTACAAATTTATGGAAATGTGAGTCTGTCAAGCAAGTAGTCAGGGCACAGAAAAAACCGTCAGAGATGGAGTCATCTCCAGCCATTCCTGTGTCAGCAAAATGTGTTTAGTCTTTTGATGTCCAAATATAGGGGGAAGATGCTTAATGGGATTGTAAGGAGCACCCCTGCGGCTATAAACCCAGCTATGCACTGAGCATTCAGTATCTGTCAAAAATGATGGTTTTAAAACACTAGACATGATACCTTGTTTGATGGTTTGGAAATTTTGCAAATTTTTGTCTTCTGAAAGTTATACACAGTGTTTATTTCTAGAGATGAACCTGACCTTTATGATCTGAGCTGGATTTCAATTTCCTTTTCACCTCTGCGAAAGTCCAATAGCTTAAGATTTTGGTCCCAGCTGTAAAAAAGGTGTCATGGTCAGCTGTGATATTTACATGAAAACCTGTGTTCAAAAGGTAAAATATTTCCTTTGGCAGTCTTCAGATCTGGTACACCTCAGTCCATGTCCATAATATGAAATAGATCATAAAGAACATAACCTTACAAAATACAGACTGATCCTGTGAATTTTCCTCATGTGACTAATCAGTCTAGTGTCTAAGAGCTTAGCTATAGGATAGTTTAGCATAGAATTATAGGATGGTTTGGGTTGGAAGGGACCTTAGAGGTCATCCAGTTCCAACCCCCCTGCCATAGGCAGGGACACCTTCCACTAGACCAGGTTGCTCAAAACCCTGTCCAGCCTGGCGTTGAATACTTGTATATGTAGATCATATACTTGCATATATACATCATATACCTTTGTGTATAGATCACACTCGTGTATATAGATCATCCCTGTTCATTGCAGTCAGCAAACTCTGACTAATGCTTGGTTCGGTTTATCTTTATGGATCCAGCTCCACAGAAGAAATGTCTACAGTAAACCTATCACTCACCAAATTGCTTTATCTTCTTTTAATAAGACTTATAGCAGGCTATGAGTAACATAAATAATGAATGTGGAAAGAAACAATTTCATTTTCCACAGCTCTCACTGAATTATAGATCAAATATTTTATCAAACAGTCTAATAGTTAATAACCAAATGAATGTATTTTTTACCAGACTTTTCTCTCTTTTCTTTTTTTTTTTTTTCCACATGCTTTTTTTAGGGCAGGACATAACTGGATACCACCACTTTTTGTTCCTTACTCTCTACCCTATGAAGTTCAACAGCCAAGAGTTCAGACAGCTCCTCAATGAGCTATAAGCAAGAATATATGGATTATGCAACCATTGTTATTCTAACTTTCCCAGGTTAGGGAAGAGTTACCTTTATATTTCTCACATGAATAAAATGCATTTCTCTGAGCATTTCTCTGGAGGAAAAAACAAAACCAAAACTTTACTGCTTTTTTCTTTGATAAACAGCATTCCCAGGGCCATTGGAAGGGGTCTGAGCAGCTGCAGGCAGAAGCTGCTCAGGTCCCTTCTCCTGGCCGCAGTGGACTCTCCAGTGTCCTTCGCCAAGCAGCAGCAACATTACAATCTCTGGCGAGTCCATCACCTCAGAAGTACCCAGTCACAGATAAGGAGCTATTTTATCTTTCCTTACTTCCTTCTTTCCTTCCTTCCTTCCTTCCCTCCCCAGTTTTGTTTAAGCAGATTAACACTTCAAAGCAACCAATTTTAACTTGTATTTTGTGTTATTCATATTTCACTTTTAGTACTGTTGTAGCACTTGTGAATTTGCATCAACTACTGAATATGCAAAATGGAAATCATACAGTCAGATCTTCCTCCACCTGCAAAATCTTCAGTATGTCTTCAAAAATCTGCCACACTCTTTTCCTGTATTATAATTGGCCCAGTTCCATAAATGTGTTTGCTGACCTGATAAACACTAGGAAACTGAGTTTATTGGAGTCTTAGATATTCCTTTGCTGCACAGCTTTCAAAGATATCACAACCATTATTACTATCCTATACTGAATAATCAGAGAGGCAAAACAAGCCAAACTGTCATGTAGCTAAAATGTCTCACAGTCTCACTCTGTCAGAGACTCTAAAAAAACTAAATCAATCCATATTGCTTTCTTATGTTTCCAGACCACCCACTTGCTCTTTGTACTGGATTTCAGTTACTTTTGTTATCAACACTAATTTATTATAGACTACCTAAAGAAAAGTCAACATTTACAAAAGGCCATATTTTTCTACTTATGAAGGGAAAGATTTCTTCCCCATGTTTATACAATCATATTTCTCTCCAGCATACAAAATTATTTTAGGGACTCTGACTAATGAAAAGTTTGGGGCAGGATAAAATAAACTTTTGATGGGTTTTGCTGCAACCAGTTACTAAGTGGTTTGGGTTCTGTGGGCTTTTTTTCTCCTCCTGTCAGCTTCTAGTCTGCATCATGAATGTGAAACATATGAGTAAATACTCAAAAACTTCCACCGTGGTCTTTGATGTTTGCAAGTCAGGACAGTGTTCACCTTTTCACCTCAGCATCTCGGAGGTGGTCTTCTTACCCAAGGTGAATGTAGGAAACACCCTCTGCTTCCAAGGTAAAATGATGGATTAACATTATGGGGGAAGGCTCCTATTTTCCTTGTGTTCCTTTTAAACTTCATTTATACAGCATTTGGTTCAAGGCGGTAGATCTCTGATCACAGCATTCCTGCTATGGAGCTGAGGATTATACAAGGTAAGGCAAAGAAGATAAAATCTTCTCAGGAATTATTCTTCACAGCGTTATCTCATCACCCAAATTAAGGCATGATATTTTTTTTCTCAATAGGAGGCCCTGGTACATCTGTAAGAAAACACTCAGAACAGGAATTGCACTTGCTCTCATCTATGACTGACCTCCATTCCTTGAACGTTAGCACAAATAATTTGATCAAACATCATTGCCAAGAGGCCAAAGACAGTTTTCTTGCATGCTAATCACTACTGTGGACTGCAACAGACTTATGGGCTTAACTTGTCAAAATTAATGGGGAAGACCTTCAGATAACTGAAACTCCCCTTAAGCCATTACAGCAATGACATTTTATACTGGTGAAGGATTTGTCCTCAACTATATGATGAATTAGTCTTTTGCTACAGCTGTGTTTTCTTTCCTTTCTTAATTAGAAGGAAGTAATTAAAGAGAATTGATCACACATGAAAGCAGAAAGGAATGGAAAGTCAAGTCTTTCAACACAAAAAGTACAGCAACACTAAATAATCCAGGTATCAAAAGACTTCCCTCAAGATTATGGTTAGCTGCTTTCCCAAATGCCTCACTTGTCCATTCCAGGCAAGCTGTGTTGGGCTTAGCTGTTACGATGAGAGCATCTGTCTACTCAGAAGCAAGGTGAAACCAGAAGTTCCATTTTCACTGGCTAATTGATATTAAAGCCAGAGCTCTAATCAAATGGTAACAATATTTAGTTACAAGCTACCTGGGGTGATATTTGAATCAGCAACCTCAGAGTACAAATAACATTCAACACCCCATTTGTTGGACAGGAAGGCTGAAGGAACCTGTTTCCCACAAACACATGATCACATCCAGGAAATACACACCCCAGAGCAAACACCACTACGTTTTGCCACATTTGTCATCTGACACACAGTTTCCGTTAGCCCGGACTGGAGCTGGTCAAGCCAGTGCTTGCTCACACTGTTAAATATGCTGTCTGCTGCATTTCTCTGGTTAATCCCTTTCTTCCCAGCTGGGGAAGCAGGGTAATGCCTTCAGTTGCTTCTCTCTGCTTTCTAACTCTCCTATGATTTCACTATGAGTTAGGCAAAGTAAATCTCTCTGGGACAGTGTCACTGGCATTATGAAAATCCCTATGGGTGAGGAAGAAGTGGCATCCTTTTTAGAGCTACTAGAGCACAAAACTGCACACCTGGCCTATTGAACATGGAATTCTCATAGGAGATTTAGGTGACCAAGTTCTCTGAGCAGTGTGTAGGCACAGAGGCATTGCCAAATTCCTTGTGCTGTCTTAGCCTTCACATACAGCAATTAGGTTGCTTCTTGCTGTGAAACTACCAAATGATTGCAAGGAATGCAGGAACAAAATCCAGCAAAAGATTGTGCAAACAACCACTTAGTAAAGGTGTTGATAAATGCTTTCTGCAGAATCTGAAGTATTTGTTAATTATTCGAAAGTGTCTTTGGAAGAATGAGCTAACCTGCCAATTTATTTCAATAACATTGGGTAAAGAAAAGCAAACCCCCTTCAGTCTTATATTTCAGCCTCTAACTTCGCTAGCTTTCTTCTGCTTATCACTATTCTGTAACTCTCTTGATGGTTAGATTAGTGTAACCCTGCACACGGGATGAGCAGGCTGTTTGTTTGCCAGCTGATGCAGTTCCTCAAGTTAGGCTGCTGTTGGTTCTCACTGACCAGTGAAGCCTCACTTCAGCAGCAGAGTCATCCTTGGTTTGGATCACAACAGGACACGCTCAACGGTGTTACATCACCAAAAAATAAAAATATTAATCTCAAACCCATATATTTATGTTATTGTCAGAAACTGTAAATTTTAAGGTGTTTTATTTTCTTCAGGACTCACATTTTTTCACAAAGAGATCAGCTCCTGCCTTTTCCAGTTGTACTGGTATTGGTCAGTGTTTGTGTGTTTAAGTCCTTTGCTAAGACTAAGGTATTTCAATCGTTTTATCCCCAAGATTTTAGTTCCATTTCTTGCTTTTAACTTGCTTCTAGGAAATAGGAATTGGAGCTCTTCCCTGTTACCCAACACCAAGAACTTCAATGGTGCTGTGTAGGTGGCCAGACCAAGCTCCGCTTGCCTCTGTGGAAGGTCCCATGTGATAGCTGTGCCCATTACCTTTTCCAGCAGCACCCCAGCCATCTTTTCCACTGGCCTGGGCAGCCTGCATGCCCCACAGCTAGAGTCTTCCTCTGAGGCAGCAGTAGCAAACACTTCCCCTAGCCTCCTCCTAGCAGCACCTCTATGTTTTTATGACCCTGAAGTATGAGCAGAAAGCAGGATACTTCTATGAATTACAAATTACAAAAGGTCACTCCAGAAAGAGAGAGACGTGAATCATTATTTAACAATATCTCCTTTAGCTGAGCTTCTCCAGCCCTGAGATGAAGAGAAATGGGATGAAGGCTACCCTGAAGTTTTGCTGTGCTTGATTAAATGCCACCCTACAGAAATAAGTATAAGAAAGAAACAAAAAGCATGCTAAAGAACTGCTTAAAATGCAAACAGTTGACAAATAGGCCTGAGGTCTCACCAATTCAATTACCTTCCATTTGACTCTACTCTGATCCCATTTTAGTTCATTCTCATTGTTTCCATGCAAATTCTGTTTGGCATAAAAATGGATAGTAATAGAATAAGAAACACTAAGACATGTCATCATCTGTTTTACATCTTCTGGGCTAAAATCTTCAGATCTACTAAGGATAAAGCTTATTCAAATTTCTAAGATCCCCTTCAAAAAGACACACAGTAATGTATTATAGCCACAGTCCTATGAATGAGAGTCCACTGCCTTGCTGAAAATTTAATTGACAATTGGGTAATGGTCCAGACTGCAGGTCTCCTGGAGACAGCGTTATGCAAGTGGAATTTGGCTCACTAATCTATACTGAAGCCTGCTGTACACTTTATTGAAATGTATTGGCATTTATGCCTGAAGAACTGCAACATTAGCCCAGTTGCCTCCAAGCTGACACTTTGCTAGGGAGCAGCTAGCAATAAAAATAGAAATCAGATACAAGAAACCAAGTACAATGAAGAATAATTAGCTATATATTCTCTGACTATGGGATCATCACCACTTAAAATGGGAAAAATGCCAGCCAGTCCTAAATAAAAATGATTGACAATATCTGAGCAAAGTTTGCCAGACCCAACATGTCACAGTCCTGTTTTCAGCCTACCCTGTCATGGTTTAAAAGCCAAAATAATTTACAAATGAGTGGCCTGTTTTCATCTATTGCCTTTCCAAAATGCAAATCATGACATGCAAAGATAATTTCAGCCTACTCAGAAACCCAGTTACTTCCACTCATTCATCAAGGCACTAATATCGCTCTTTAGTCAGGGATAGAAAAAAGTTTTAAGAGCAGTGCATTAGCTTCACACACCATTAACTATGAGTGCCTCAGGCTCTGTATCGTAAGCTTGATGAAATGGCACTCATGCCGTCCCTCTATACCAGAAAATCAAGGCATTAAATATAACCTTTTTTCGAGGGAATCTCAGGTATAGTTGACAAGGCTGCATGTATTGATACAGTCTATTTGGATTTCTGCAAGGCATTTGATTTAGGAGCAGGTGATATTTTGTTTAAAAGTATTTTGTGCAGAAATAAAAGTACATTATTAAAATAACTATGAACTGCCTCACTGGTGAATATCACCATGTGTTAACAGAGATGTATCTGTCACTGAGGCCATTCCAGCCTGGTCCATAGTGACCAGTCCCTGAGCTAGCACAAATAGCTTATCAATCATTTAGAAACATAAAATATTTGCTGGTGGCATTCAGTGTAGAACAAAATAAAAATGGTAGAACAGCAGACTGCAGAGGCAGAGTGATGTGAATTGCAAGGTCAGTCAGTCATCATCCAAACTGCGCCTAGGACCTGGGGACACAGATGATAGCCATGAACTGAGAGACTCAGACTTGTGATAACAGCCACAACTCACATATTGTTTAAAGTAACTGTTGATACTACTACTAAAGGCTGCCATAACCCTCAAATATATAAGAAGAGAAATAAGGAAAAGAGATAGCAAATGCAACCAGGCTCTGTGCACAGCCTCAGTAAAGCTGCTATGGAGAAATCCATTATTTCCCTGTGCTTGTACATAATGAAGGATGTGGGAATACAGGAGGGAACACTAGAAGGTCACAAAAATGTTTTGAGCTTACCCAGCCTCTCGAAAAGACATGACACACCATATAAAAGATTTATGATAATCTGGGAAGAAAGAGAGTACGGGTTTACTCATGCTTGAAGAGACTTTAGGTTTGAGAGTTAAGCTTAGGTATATGAGACTACTTATGCTTTGAAACAGCATATAAAAGGAATGGAGAACTCATTAGCAAGTGCACAAATCAGATTCCCAACCACAGGTAGCAAGTGGTATTTTGGGATGTTTCAGGGCATTCAGCCAGGTCCCTAGATACTGGTACAAAGGACTACGGTGTCCTGCAGCTCCATCACTCAGAGATTGGCCAACCTTCTGCCTTTCCCAGATTCCCAAGGGCACCTCCAGTGGGATCTCACCCTAGCAGGGTTCAACATGAGATCAGATACTGCTCCAGAGAAGGAGGTTTATCTGCTCTGAGGAGAAAACCCAGTGGAGAGAGATCAGGACTGAAGGGACAGTATTCTCATCCATAGCCTCTCTTTTGCATGGGCAGGGCTCCATGTGTTGCAGACCCCGTCCCTATGCCCAGCTTGGACATACTTATCCCATTCCTGGCATTCACAGTGCTATGCAAAAACAGTAGTCAAAATCAGAGCTCAAGGTTCAAGGCCTCTGCTGGTCTCCTGCAAGGCTCAGGAAAGCGTTCTTGTGATGCATGATGACTGAGACACTCGTTAAGTAGGCCCAGACAGGGACCAGTATTCCACCACACTGGGCTCGGATTTCAGCATGGACTGAAAATGCCATGAACACGGCTCGATGTGCCAGACTTTCCTCCCTCACTCCAAGGGATGTGATGCAGCAGCACTGGCAGATAAAACCTGCAGTATGTCTTACTTGTCTGCTCAGAGTGCAGTTGTGTTAGAGTTGAGATCTCTTCAGTTTATAGCGACAAGCATCTCATCTGCTTTCCTACTGGGGCATACAATTTAATCCTTAAGGTCTGAAAAGTTTTGGTCTAAAGTCTTTGAACTAATATGAAAATAAATATATGAAAATTTTGAAGTTCCTTAAATGAAAAGAGTCATAAACTGTTGAGTTACTTTTCCTTCTTAACCTTAATCTCTACGGAAACAGTAAATTCCTAGAATGTGAGTTGAGATAGGAGAGGCAAAATGTGAGCAACTATTTAAAACTATAAAGAGAGCAATGTCAGCCATGTGCACACCCAGGATACAAAGGAAATAAATAAATAATACTTTTGAATTTTCAGCAGAGAAGACCCTGGATGTGGAGAGGACAGTTTAAAACTGTTCTAGTGCATCTGTAACACTACCTGCTGAATATAGATATTTTCACATGATCAAAGGCAATATATCTCCATGGCCAGAAGCAGATCCACTGAGTGCAGTACGACTACCTGCAGATGTGAAGTCAAGACTTCATCAACATAAATGCCAAGCTTATAAAGTTCAAATTTTAAAGCAGAACTTCCCTTCATGCATTCAGAAATGCACAATTACAGAGGCTTGTAAGAGAAATCATCTTGCAGCATAACCATCTAGAATTTCAATATAATTATTTCCATCTCTTCGAGTAGATTTTTATATTGACCACCAACTGCTTGATTCAAAACCACTGACATCAATAAAACTCTAATCACCACAACACAAAGAGTAGGTAGACCCTGGATTCCTCTTCTTTCTCCATAGGAATTTTATTTCTTGTATGTTGCCTTTTTCCTTTTGGCCCCATACCCCTCTTGGCACAAACAGAAATATCTGTTAATCATATTGCAGTATTGCTAAAGAAGCCCAGTCATGGATTAGGATGTCATTGCACCAGGCTCTGTATAAACACGGAATGAAATGTTGATACCTAAATTAGGGTTTTGGTTGGAAGTTATTTACAATCTTGACTGTAAAAGGATTAGCTTCACCTAAATGACATGGAACAGTGTGAGAGGTATGCCTGTGCAGTTGTCTCATTGTTACAGCACTGAGAACATTTGAGTATTTGAAAAGGCCTATGAATGCATGCCATAATCGGAGCATTACACTGCCTTATTATGGAGATGGGCCATGGGACAAACCCCATAGCAGACCCAAGGCATGTGATTTTCTTACAGGTAAATCCTGTTTGCATAGTTCCTTTCTTTTATTTTGGGATTAGAACTTCTGCTCTTCTGAGAAATAGTTTTTTCTGCCTCCCTTTCGAATTCTTTTGGGTATGAATTACCTGATATGCTCCCCACAGCTCACTGCCTGCACTGGAATGCCATGTGGGAGCCAAAGAGCTTCGTTTAAATGTCTTGTGAATTGCCCCAGTGTTTTACTCCACAAAACAACGGTCTTGCATCCCAAAGAGCACATTGATCCCCAGCTCTGTGGCCTTTTTGGTAGAACAAAGTAGAATGTAATACATATTTTGAGAGGGAAGCAAGAAAGAGAAATTTAAATATTTAATACTTAATCTTTAGATTTTTCAATACATTAATAAAAAATTTGGTTTTATTGCAAGATGCAATGTGAATTGCACATATTTTAATGCAGGAAAAGTAAATTTTCCTAATAGTTTTCTCTTTTTAGTTTCTGATTTCTTTGAGATGCTAACAGAGCAACAGATGGCAAACCTTGCACTTCCATTTTGCGTCAGTGGAATTTAAGGCGCACTGGGTTAAACAATTCAGTTGAGGAGATATCCAAAACTGACTGCCTCTGCACTGAACTGTGCACTGTTGACTATAAAATATACAAAGCAATGCTTGTAACCCTCAGCACTCAGCCCCTTGAGTCAAATCTGCTCATATAAGAGTAGATGGAATTTGAAAATAGGGAAAGAGATCTCATTATAGGAGTCACTACTGATATAATTCTAGTAACTGCAAGAATTTCTAGAAGCCATGAAACCCCTCTTCAAAAGCAGGCAGCTGAAACAATAGCAGTTTGCCAAAACCAGGCACGTGTCAGAATTCCCCCAAAAGCACAAAACAAGCATCAGCTGCCTGAGGAAAACTCATGGCTCTTCTGAAGAGTTTCAGGTATCCACAAAAAGAGTGAGAAATACCAAAGAATGAAAGCAGCAAAGACACACCAGCCACAAACAGATGCAGCATGTCATCTGGTAAAAACGCTGATAGAGAGCTTTAGGATTAAGAGCTAGCTGTGACTGATTTGTGAATGTCAATGTATTTCTACAGTCAGGTTTTTTCAGATGATGCTGATTGTGAAATAACTCCAGGCTGTTCTATAACACCCAAAAAATGCCAAGAAAAATTACACAACCCAGTACTAAGTCAGTAATGGATCTTCACAGAAATTCTGATAATTTCCTGTTCCCATGGAATAGACAAAGAGGGAGGACAGAAAGGAAGAAATTGTGCACTGGTACAATGGTGACTAGCTGCAAAATCACCTAGGCAGGGCCTTTACTGAAGCTGATTTCCATGGCCAAGGGGAACAGTCTTAATCCAAATGTTTCAAGAAAAATGGAGCTGGGCGTGCAGGTAACCTATTTTGTCTAGATCCTTGCTGATCTCAGGCTGTTGAAATAAAAACTTACTTTAGAAATGCTTGTGTCACAAAAGCTATAAATCATAAACAAGCATGTACATGAAAATGGGCACACAGGAATAACCAGGGAGAACGCTGGAAAGGTGCAACAAAAGGTCCATATGGTTGTCTGCTGGAACAAAGAAAGGTATCATAGCAAAAGTAGGTCAATAGTTCAGGCTCCAAACAGAGCAGCCCAGGTGAGTTTCCATCACTGGTTGATCAGATCAGGAACTTTTATGAATAAAGAAATATTCCCCTGTTTGATCTGTTCCATGCTCAGTTTGTAAGTTCTGCATCAGAGAAGGTATCTAGATCCCGCACAGTCTTCTCACCTCAAGAGGAGCATCTCCTGAGACTCTTATTATTGGTTAGGCATCTGGGTCAAAAAACAGTGCCAAATTGTATAATATTGATATTCTGGGAATAGTTTTCAAGTGTTGCATGTCTATCCCATATGCCAGACTGTCATACTAATTGCCCCTCCCTTGCCATCTTCACGTGTTCTTAAGCTTCAAAATTCTTTACCTGTTAACATAAAAAATTGCACTGAATAATTGAACAGTTCCCACTGTAAAATTTTATTCAAGCATTTTCTGTTTGCTTTGAAACAAAAAGACAAGACAGAAATGCAGCATAAAAGTCTTAGCTTAAATGCAAAATGCTTTATACTTGAAACACAGCCCATTAAGAAATGCTTGTGAAGACAAAGTTACATCTTCATCTCTAAAGCTCTGTAGTAGGATTAAGTTATTTTCCAAATGAATTCTCCAGGACAGATCTGTTTAGGTTAATTTCCAATGTACCCAACAGCACTGTATCTAGGCACCATTAACAAAATAAATCTAGGAGAGTTAATTCATTTTTCTTAGGTAAATAGTTATGAGGAGAATGTGCTTCTCTGACAAATGTTTGGAAATTTCTGGTCTCTTGATGTTAAGAGATTGCAGGGAATAAAACTAAAACCAAAACAAAAACTAAACCAACAGTGGGTCAGTTTTATTGTGGAAATCAACTTAATTTGCCAGGAGACAGATTATAGCTCTGGAAAAAGAATACTGACTGGGCAAGTGAGGCTAGCATAAGGAAAGGGGCTTTTCAGCCTTGCTTAGGAGGGTGGTATTAGAAGTGAATTATGACCTGGTTTTCAGAGCTGTTGATTGACACTTACAAGACTCACTGGCCACTTCTGAAAACAGCCTGCACAGAAGCAGGAGGAAAGCAAAAAGGGGTTACTGAGTAAATGTTAATTGTGGGAAATGTCAGAATGAAGGAAAGCTTAAAGATGCTGTCCCAGCATCTACCAAGAGTGTGTGAGTGAGTAAAGGATTAAAACTAGAACTCATGGCTGCACCTCCACAGTGCTGTAGTCTCAGTAGTCTCACACTGACACTTTTGGGAGAAGCTTAGCTTAGAACAACTTCTCTATTAAAATGATTCCTGAAGCAGGAAGGAGGTGAGTCCAATTCTTAATTCACTTTGGAGTGAGGTGCTTCGTAGGAAATCAATCACTGTGAAATTCCAGGTGGGGAAAAGGATGTTTTGTGCTAAGGGGTGTAAGTCTATCTTGATGCCTGGGTGACATGATCTGGAAATTTCCCAAGCAGCAGATTCCTGCCCTAGGTGAGAAGACAAATTTCAGCAAGTAATCTATAATATGTGCCATGAGCAGCGAGAGAAAGAAACATTTTGTAAGTTGTTAATTGTATGGGATGATGTTACACGGTTATGCCTAAAGGCAAGGGTATACTGACTGCACTTCTTCCAGCTCACTAACAGGCATGTAAGGGCTTTCACTCTGCAGCAATACTCCAAGAAAGAAACAGTGATGAAAGAATTAAGGAAAATGTCAACAGAGAAATATGACAGTTCGGCAAAATACATCCTGCGGCATTTTTCATGGATTTCTACAGAATATTAGAATGGGTTAAATTCTGTGAAAATTCATCTAGAATTTTCAGATTACTGTTCAATACAGGGCTGAGACAAGAAATAAAATTTTCACCCTCACTCTATACATGTGGTTTGTTCACCAGATATGTAATTTAACCCACAGATTTGTTATAATATTTATAAGAAATGAATTTATTATTCACTCTCTACTAAGATGAAGGAATAAAACTTTCTGTCTATTAGCTTATGTTAAAACCTTTAATGTAAGAATTTATTTTCTAATTAAAAATTATATTTATTTTCTAATATTTATTTTATCTCCTAGAGGTCTTGGAAAATCACAACTACAATGAATAATTTAAAGTGAAGCATGCTTCCATTATGTGGGTTTTGGTCAATAACACTACAGTTGGGCTTTTTTCCCCTTGGAAGATGAAGTGCTTCTAAAATCCACTTGAAAGTTCTCATTGGAGGGCAATATTGAACTCGAAAACACATCAGCATTTGTTAGCAGACTTTTAGGTACAATTTTCTAAGAAAAGGAAGGGATAAAAGGTTGCTGTGCATGGCTGTCTCCTCACTGCCAGCAGCACCTCTGTTACGTTGGAAAGGCACTTGTCTGGTCCACAACACTCAATGGTATTAAATGTAGGTCTAAACTAAGTCACTCAGCATTTCATTATCTTTGTCTCTTGAAGTTAAGATGCATCCACTGGAGACCTTTGTACAGTGCTCATTACTGTGGAATGTAAGTGGCCACAGCTTCAATAGCAGCCTGTTTATGAAAAGATTGTGGTTGCTTTGACTTCAACATAGAGCCTGCCCCAGACTTCAGGCCCAAATCCTGCTCTGAGTTGAAAAACAAATTAGAAGACCTATTAGACACAAACTGACCCTCTTCTATATTTTGCAGCTCTCAGGTTATAGCAGCACTGAATACAATTAATTTTATCAAAGAATTTCATGTAATACTGAAATATGGAATTAATGTGGAAGAAGGCCCAAACTGAAGATACGTAAACAAAAAATAAGCAAGCGTTAAGAGTACATTACATAAGAACAGTTTCACCAGATAAAACTGGAGGTCTGTCTCATTTGCTGCGTACCATCAAAATGTGCTCTGTCATGCTGAGTACTATCTTATCACTTTGCCCACTGGTCATAGCAGGAAGAAATGCCAGGGTTTGTTTCCATGCTCAGCAGAGAGGCACGCTGCACGATGGCAGCTGTGAAAAATAAAACATGTACTATAGCATACTTGTGGTTACTTAGAAGGAACAATGTTTAGCAATACCTGATTAATGAGAATCTGAGCTAGGATGAACTTCCTGAGTTTCAGTGAAACTAGACCAGCCAGCTTCACTCTGCTACATGCTTACACAACAGTGCTCTGTCTCAGTTTACAATATTGAAAGGAAAATAAAACCACAAACAGGTCAAAAGTGCTCTCTTCTTCCTGAACATATATTTATTGAAAGTGAAGGTCGCTTCAGACTGGTTTTCATTCTCTATCTTTTTCTCTATCAATCTCCTATGTGCAGTTCTCAAATCTGTCTGAACCACATGCCATATTTCTTTAAGCATCTCTGTCCCTACACTGTAGGAACAGAGATTTTAGAAGCCCACAAGCCAAACTCTTCTTTCCATTATAGAGAGGAGGGAACATCCAAAATTAATTGCTGGCGTAAGGATTCTCTCTTACATGAAGACTATGCTGAATTTTGCAAATGTTTGTTCAGCATGGAAATAATTCATTTGACCAGGCAAGCTTAAGGTGAAGAGTTTAAGGCCACTCACCTTCCAGATAACGAGACAGTTTCTGAAGACAGTGTATAAGCTGGACATTGCTGCTGCTGCTGCTGTAGGGGACAGAGGAGCCACCTTACTGCACTTGCTCATGCCAGATCACAGAGCTGATCTGTACCTGCCTGAAGTCATATATGCTACTATTTACAGCTTACCAGCATGGTGCTTGAACATGGTAACAACATGTGACAGGTAGCATGAAGACCAGCTGTGATGGCAGTTTCAGTTCTTACACTTGTGGGCAGCTACTCTCACCTCCAGGAAACAGGTTATGCCCATTTTGTTAGTGCTGTCACCTGAGAGGATACCAGCAGCTGAGTTTCCACCGTGCACCCGCATAATCTGTTTCAGGCACTTATTGGCAGGAGAGTGAAGGGAAAGTTGCATTCCCTCAGGTTTTGTTTATCTAACCACTAGCAAAGCAAGCAAAAAGGTCTATTTCTTTGAGTCTGTAGAGGAAAATATAACTATTTGTTAGAAATCACATAGTGGCCCTTCTTCTTTGTTCTCCAGTACAAAACATTTTCCGAACATACATCTCTCTTCATAGATTTGCACAGTAAAGGAGAAAAGGAATGCAACCCAGCAGCTCTCATCATTATATAAGAAATTATTTATTCACCGTTAAAGCAAGTGATACTTTTTGCTGTGTGGTGAAAGCTAACCATAGCTAATTTCAGATTTTTGCAGCTTTTCAACATGAGCATGATAAAATGCCATATGGCACTCTTGTGTCTGGGCAAAGTCTCTGAAATCAGCATGATTCCCATTCTAACCCAGTCGCTGAGGCACAGCCATGCAAGGCCATATTCCTGCTCGATGGGGCCCTGCAAAGAGCATTGTCCTGCCAGGGATGACACGAGCCGCTGGCACAGCACCCAAGCCAGCTGCCAGCACACTGCCTGTCAGCTTGGGAGCAGGAAGAAGAGTCACAAGCGATTTTTGCAGCAACTTTATCCACAAAGCAAATGTCAGAAAGTGGAACTTGACCCACTTTATGAAACTATCTTCTTTGTCTCTTGCTGCCCTCTGCTGTCACAAGCCAGGGCATCTCGGAGAGGGCTGCAGAGCTGGAGGAGCCGCATGCAGCCAGGAACCACAGCAAGGCTGGACACTCAAAGACATAAATAACAGGAGAAGCCAGCCATGGGGTTTGAAAACCCAGTTGCTCTAAAGCTACTCTGAAGTTTCTCCTGTGTGGGAATTTACTCATGCTTTGCTGGTGTGGGACATCAGATGCTGGATGTGATGTGCAAGCAACACAATGCATTGGCTTGATCAGCACAGTGATCTGGGAAGGAAGAGCACACAGGAGCCAAGGGACCTGTAGGCTCTTGGCTGTTTATACAAAATCCTACATCACAATTGGTTTCAAAAGTTTTTAGCACAGCAAATATACCTGAACCCAAGAAATATAAGTGAATCCAACAAGTTCAAGTCATATTATTTTCACCTTCAGCAACTGTAATCAAAGGCAATCTGACAATTGCACTAACTCAGCATGCTGAATTTCTTGGGTCAGCTACCTCTTTCTAAAAGTACATTCCTTCTACAGCAACGACCCCTAATCCAAAGCAGAGCTGAGGCTTTAGGGATATTTGTCAAATGCTTTCCAAACGCATGAGTGCACTTCAGAGGCTATCTGTTAAACACTTATGGACTCAATGTGAGCTCTCCCGCTGCTCTGGCCAGCCCATGTTGCTGCCTGGAGCCATGTCCCTGAGGCAGCACTCAGCAGGCACTGAGATGCAGAGGAGGCCACCTCAGGGCAAACACAACCAGAGCCAGCTGTTGGTTCATTTGCTCACTTTTGCTTAAGGTGCCACTTGGTCTTCATGCTCCTTTAACAAAGATTTGCATGAAGACCTGGGGTGCTCCACGAGATTTGTATTTCTTTCAATGCTCTTTTTGACGCATATTCTGTTACATGTATTACAAAGCATTGTTGAGCCAGCCTGCCCAGCAGAAGATACAGGTAACACTGCAGGCCTTGGTACAAATGCAACTGTATTGCAATGTTATTTTCATCTGCAACTTGATTGTGCTGAGGTTTCCCTAAAAAAAACATGTTAGAGCTGAACTGTAACTAGATCTACAGCATGCCCAGGGGGCATTGAACACTTTTCTGACAGACTGCCACTGTTGTTCCCCTATCAGGTGTCCTACCTCCAGTCAGTATTTCTTATTGTGGAAATGGCATTAGGAAATACATGAATCTTACAGCAGCACCCACAGGTCATCAAATACCTAAAACACTCACAAGCACAGATGATGATGCAATAATCTGGGAAGCTGCCTTTTTTTCCCTAGAACTTGGAATAGGAAATTGTGTAAAGCAGTTTTTAGGGCAAGGAAATTATTTCTTTTACAATGGTGAAGTGTAAAGAAGATCCCTTGGCAGCTTGTCCTCAGATATCCCTCCGAAATGGTGTGAATTTTACAAGCAGGAAAGACTATCTGCAAGAAGGACATTCCTGGCCTGGAGTGTTAGCTGGATGCCTATGAAATACACTTTCAATTCTGGACCTTGGTTTTAAAAGCTCTACAGGAAATCTGGTCTAGCCCTTGAGGCGCTGGAGCCCTCCTGTCAAAATCCCAGTCATATTATTTCCTGCAGGCGTCAAGCACATCCGTGACAATGGGAGAGGGAGAGATTGGGTGATGAAGATGATGATTTGTTACTTGGGCTGTGAGCTCAGAGAGGAAAACCTAAAAACTGAAGGTGCTTAAATTGTGATGAAATGCCTGAGGAAGGAAGATTCAGGAAGCAAACAGGAACGGTGAATAGTCAAGAGCTGGGATTTGAGAAGTCTGCTGAAGAAGTTTCAGGGAACAGCAAGACTGTGCTCTGAGGGCACACTTGCCTCCAGATACTTGAAAGCTACCTCAGTTTCCACAGTCTCTCTATTCCTCTGAAGTAAGCAACCACCCATGACACCATCTGGTAAGAAGTGTTCCAGCCCCTGCATCGTTTTTCACCTGTAATGTAGAAACAGAATCGCCCCCGTGGATTTTCTGAAGAAAAACCTGGAAGTGTTCATGAAGCCCTCAAATACACCAACAGAGAGCACCACAGAAATCTAAGAAACAAAACGTTTGATTTCCACTCAGGACTTAGTCTAGCACACAGCAAAAGAGGTGCATAACATACACTCAGCCACCTGAATAAAAGAGAATATTAAGCCATGATTCATTTGCCAGCACTGAATGAGTCAAAGTTGCCAGGGGAAAGGAAAAGTTATGTCTTGTATCATAATGTATATAATACCTAAGAGGACTGAATTGCTATTACATATTTAATCTGGCATTTCCTAGCTTTTGAAGGCAGAATTTTGCAGTCTGAATTACAATCCTTTCCTGTATCTCATTTAGTAAGCAATAAATATATAGCAGAAGATTTGAATTGGAGCTCTCGGGATTTCAGGTCTGAAAGGAAGGGAGATGGATGAGATTTCTTCTAAAGCTTTGATATTCCAAAGTCAAATGAGTGCTATAAAACCAGTAAATATAAATGTAGAGGCAGACAGGCCCGCCCTTGGAGCTTAGGCTTTTTATTAAGCCTACATAATAGTTAGCACAAAGTAGCCCTGGCCTTTAAGCACTCCTACAGTACAAATAAATAATAAACATTTGAAGAATAAATACTACCATGACATGTTACTTACTGTTAAGAGTTTATTTTACGTGTGGTCTCATTCTTCAGTCTGGGTTTCCTATTACATCTGGAGCTTGCTGTTGTGTTTATTTATCCCAGGCAAGAGGGACCCTATATGAAAACACGCAACAGCTGAGCATTTGCAAGAGAATATTGCAAATAGAGCACTGGTCCTGGGCAGAATCATTCACATTTGCACATGAATCATTCGGATCACTAGTTGGCTGGGTATTCCCTGCTTATAAGGGTAAGCTGCTTTGCAGAATTTACTCTTGGCCAGCAATTCTTGGCACATGAACCCTTACAAAACAGGAATGAGGTTAGTCAAGGTATCTGTGTATGGCACTACTGGAAGGGTAATAAAACAGTATAGAGGAGTTTGGGGTTAATTTATTTTAACACGTAAATTTTTTTATGCATATGGAAGGACACTTGGGCTTGTATTTCTAATACCACATTATCCTAGACTGCTTTATCACCACCATATTCATTCTGTTGCTTAAGGGGTTTTGGCCCAGAAACCATTTTGGTTTTAGTGTTGCTATTTATATATACAAACCTGCAAAGCATAACTCATGCTAAAACCAGTAAGACCATGCTGGTGGATAAAAGTCTGATGTATTTCATATCATGCTGCTAAATTAAAAGATAAGAAAAGATTTTGGGATGGACAGGAATGAGGAGGGAGAATGAGCTCCTCTTTTTTTCGTGTTTTGAAACAGAAAAGAATCTCACTGTTTAAGAGGTAAAGCAAATCATCGAGCAAAACATGAAGCTGTCTTGCAACATGCTGGAGCTTGTTTTAAAGTGTTGCTAAAATACAAACACTAAAGGCTTAAGTGATTCCATTGTTTTCTTGTTTTTACTGAAATGACAGAATATGGAAAAGTTAATGCATAAATACATAATTACATTAAGTAATTATGTATATGTACTGATGAAAACTTTGCCCATAGCCGGAAAATGGGAGATATTCTTCTACAAGGAACATAGAAAGCTATTTTCCCTCCAACCCACCACTGAAGTGGATCAGTTTATTTTAAGGCAGAGGACAGATTAATGTACTTTTCTTAGTCCAGTACTGTTTTGTGCTTGGGATTCATGCTCTTTTCACCATGCCTGGGTAAACTGGCAGCAAAGCTCTAATGGCCTGCTGCAAAAGGTGATGATCACTTAGGAGCATCACTATCCTCACATGAAACACCCAAATGTGATACTGGACAGCAATAAAAGAGTGAGACTCTTGGCCAGTAAACTGTAGCTTGGGTGGTGAATGCACAGAAAGGCTGTGACACTATCTGTTCATGCTGCTGCATCATGCTTCAGACGTGTCTCCCCAGGATGGCTCTAGTAGCTGGCACACACTGGAACTCGCCATACCCGCAATCATGCCAAGTCATGGCTGTGGGAGCTCCAGGCTGGGTGTTAACACAGAGGGTGGGAGTGAGGCACAATGCTGCCTTGGTACTTCACTTTAAATGCTATAGAGGACTGAAAAAATACTTAATACCTAAGGCACTATTTCATTCAATATAGGATGCAAAAGTTCTGTTTATGGGCAGATTTCCATTGTCACTCTCTCCTTTTACATATTATCCAAAACCCTCTCAAATTCTCCTTTGGAAAATGAACCTTTCCATGTTTGATCCCAGTCTAGGGATGAACTGTGCATAGTATGTGGAAATAGTTGGAAAATTCCCTTTAGCTATTTTTGAGGTATAGGGGTATAAAGCAGAGCCCCCCACTCCTCCCAGCCATATATACACTTTTTTCAGTTTAAGGAATTCTGTTTTAATTTCATTCCCCTCCCCTCAACTGCTGAGTGTCTGGCATTGAAAAAAAACAACAAAACAAAAAAAAACATCAAAACCACAGTTTCTTACCAAGTCCCCCAAGGAATTTTCATAGCAAATCCAGGCTAAGATATCAGGGAGTGCAATGGAACAAACTTTCTATCAGTTGGCCTTAATAAAAACTGAAGATTTACACATGATGGGGAAAAAAAAAACAACCCAGAGAGAGTGAACAGAACTCAGCTCTTAAAGTTCATATCACAAAACTTGTGCGAACGATTTTCTGCTAAAGAAAAAGCATTTTTTAATTTTACTCTGCCTGTTCAGTTTGAGTTTGCTGTAACTGATAAAAAGGAAATATCCCAGAAATTGTTTTTCCTTGACTAGAATCTGAGAAAGAAGGGGAACCTTTTTTCCCTAGATTTTTTTTTGGTTTCTTTGTTTACCAGTCACGTTTATCTTTAGTCTTCAACAGTTTTGAGAGTGATGGGGAGAAGTTAGTTTGATGGCATTTCAAAGTGAGGCACACCTGTGAAAGCAGATCACTAGCCCAAATCAGCTCCTTGATCTCACATACATTAACATAAAACTAGAACTCCTCTAGATTCACACCAGCATTTCTGAGATCAGCATTTGGCCTAAAAGATTTAAGCACAACATTTTTGGAGCTTGATGTTGATGCTGGCTACAGTTTAGTTTAATTTAATGTAAAAAGATACTGTTTCAACAGCTGGAGAATCAACTCCACACAAAGCATACACAGTGTTATAATCACCCTCCGTTATAAGTGGAAATCAGTTGTAATGCTGTCCTGGAGGTGAAAATCCACTTTTCATAGAGTTTTGGCTCCAAGATCTAGCCTTCCACTTTCTCTATTTCAAAATCAAGCAGAGCCAACAGAAGTGCCAACATCCTTCAATGTCACCTAGATGGGCAATTAAAGGAAAGGCTGATCCTAAGGCCACTGTCGGGGAATCTGAGATGGAGAGAGCCAAACAAGGCTCATGGATGGCTGGAAAAAGCTTGCCCTGTGGCCATTACTGGGAAAACCAGGCCCCCAAGTATTGACTAATTCCACCACAGGGATCTGATAGGCTGAAGTGGTTTTATCACAGTTGAAAAATTAATTGCTGCCTAATAAGCAAGAGCAGGGTCAATAGCCATTCATCTTCATTTCCTTTCTATAGCATTCACACTCATTAGTTAGCTTCTAAATCTTCCACCCCCTTCAGATTTGTTTACAGCAGCAGAGAGCAAGTAAAATGTTAAGAGCAGACATACTAAAACATGCCTGCCAAAAGCACTCTTGTGCTAATAACACACACATTTTCAGTCATGTATTTGTTTTGCCGGGTCCTAAATCTTGGGTTTTTTGTCCAAAAAGACAGTGGAAATGCTGAAGATGTGTCAGATGTCACCATATGGTGAAAGACCTGGATTTTGTAATGTGGTTATCAAAGCTGAAACCTCATGGAGGGTACTGTTTTGTTTTTTTCATGTATCCATTTATTTTCAATGTCATTGTTTAAAATAAAAGAGGAATACAAAATTCTTCCTTTACACTAGATATGTCTGAACACGTTGTGTTTCTGTGCCTGGATGCTCCTCTCTTCCACAAATAGATTTCTCAAAGGTAATTTTGTGGAGTTTTCTTAAATGGCCATGGACAGCTGGAAAAAATATCAATAACTCTAAATGACCTTCCTTGATTTTCAGTCACAGATACCATTGCTATCTGAAATACACAGTACCCATAATCTGTTTCCTGCCCAAAGTGGTCTAAAACTAATGCTAGAAAAGAGCTGGAAGTGCTGATGTAGTTTAAATCCTGCCATTAGGACTGTTCTGTGCCTTTAGATGGACAGTGAAGAGCTTCTTTGTGATCCTCCGGGCTGCCTGTTCCTGCTATCAAGGTGTGTGGCTGCCTGGTGAGACATTTTGCACCACAGCTTGAGGAGCATTACTGAGTAGCACCTAAATTAATAGAAGACAATAGCATTGCCCGAGTCAGCCATGGAGTTATTGGGAGTGTGGGAGATGAGGGGACAAAGCCAGAGCAGAACCAAAGGATGGTGCTGGCAAGGAAACAATGCAAGGAGGATAAAGGGCAGGAACTGGAGCTGGCAGGAGAGAACCTGTGTGGTGGGAAGCAAAAAGAAGGACAAGAGAACAGAGCAGCAGGAAAGTTGGGCTGCAAAATCTGTCAGCATTTGCCTTTTTTGTGTGATTTTCTGCATGGTTCAGGCCAATGTCTCTGCCAGTCATTCCTGCACCTGGCCCTACCCACTTCTGCTAATGTGCAGTGGTTGAAAAGACCTTCATTCTTGACTTTTGGACACTCGTGCTATTAAAAACATGCTTCCTATTTTCAGCATAATTTTGTCTGGATTTGGATTCCAGAGCTGAAATCTCCCTCTGCTGTTAGAAATCTGAAGTCCTCTACTCTTCAAAAAAATAATTTTCTTACTTAAGTATTTTAAGACTGAGTTAGAGATCCATTAACTTTTTCTTCAACCTCTCACCATACGGGAAATTTTCCAGCTTGAATCATTCCTACAGTTTTCTTCAAAAAAACTTTCAATTTCACAACGTTCTTTTTGAAAAACATGCACTCCAGAAGAACTCAAATTTGCTAAACCAGAAAAAAATAGAACCAATTGTGCCCTAAAATATCCCGTGTTTGGCCTAAAAGCCCAATACACAAAATGACTGTAAGCACTGAGCTTGGAGAAGGTTACTGGAGTACAGACTTACTTCTGACTGTCACTCTCTTTGTACATGAGAAATCAGCTCTTGGTGGGATTAAAGCTTTTATCTGAAAAAGATATTTTGAAATCTTCATCATCTCTGGGTTTTATTTTGCTCTTTCCAATCAGAGATGTGGTTCTTATACAATCAAATGAACGCCAGGGTTCCTTTAGTCTCAGTTAAGGAACCTAAGCCTGCTGAAACTTTCAAACTTGGATGGAAAGAAAGAATCAGCTAAATCTTCTTGGGTGAAAATACTGGATACTAGGCTAGTCCAAAGAAAAACCTGGTTATTAACAGACCGAATTTTCTGTCTTGAGGAAGTGAATAAGTCTCAATTTTGGTGATTGCCGTATGCTCTTTGTACATGGAATACAAACTCTCTTTTCAGATTACTAATTTGTCTTAGTGCTGCAACACTTTTAGTATTGGCAATGCTTTTTGTATACCTTGTCTTTGAGCATTTTGCTGATTTTTACTACAGAAAACTTAAAACTTGAGCATGCTTCCACAGAAGACTGCAGTGGGCTTCAGACAAGACTTCCCTTTATTCCTTACTTGTCTTCACTCATGACTATTGGAGTTAGCTGACCATTTCATATCCATATTTTAGAAGTTAACAGAACACTGTCACATATAGGTTACTCCCCAGCTACCCCAGTGAGGAGCTTTGCA
Source organism: Coracopsis vasa (assembly GCA_026283785.1). Taxonomy (NCBI): domain Eukaryota; kingdom Metazoa; phylum Chordata; class Aves; order Psittaciformes; family Psittacidae; genus Coracopsis; species Coracopsis vasa. The sequence goes on along the minus strand of JANHGB010045082.1, from coordinate 566 downwards.
AAAACTACCCATACACAACAGTCACATTACTTAATCCACAACTTGAATGAGTGCAGATGGTGCAGTTACTAAAGTGTTATTCAAATAGACAAGAAAAAGAATAATCAACTATTGAATAGGCTTCTGACATTGGCAAACAGACTGCTGAGCTGGCAACTGGCTGAACTATGAGGCTTAAGGGGTAATGATTACTGACATGGTGGCTGGTTGGCAGCTGGGAATAAGCAGTGTCCTCCCGAGGCCAGCACTGAAGGCCACCTGGGCACCTTGGTGAACACCATGTTGAATATGCACCAACTGTGTAAAGCAACTCTCATATCGGTCTACCTGGGACAGATTATGGCAAACAGATGGAGGCAAAATATTATTCCTCTCCCTACTCAGCACTGGTCAGGTTGCATTTGTTATACTGTCCAGTCTGGGGGCTCCCAGTTCAAAAGGGGTACTGCAAAACTGAAGAGAAATCAGCAGAAGGCTGACCAAGACGGTATCTTACAATCTTCTCCTTTCAAAATAATTCTTTTTGATAATGAACATGAATCTGTCCTAGCAAAATGTTAAAACGT